>VDFB02070441.1:0-18847 GCA_007258455.2 Sequoia sempervirens
GGTTCCACATAAGGTATTAGGCAAGATGACACCAGAGGAGGCGTTCTCAGGGAAGAAGCCAGATGTTAGCCACTTCAGGATATTTGGGAGTTTGGCATATTGTCACATTCCAGGTGTGACACATTCCAAGTTAGATCAGACTGCAGAGAGAGGGTACTTTGTGGGGTACAGTGAAACCTCAAAGGCATATCGGATATTTATTCCAGGGACCAGGAGGACTATAGTTAGGCGTGATGTCAAGTTCATGGAGGACAAGGCATTTAGGAGGTCCAGAGATTTGCCAGCAGATGATCAAAGTGAGCAGTTAGTGGAAGCTCCAAGGATCATTCAACCAGATCAAGGACAGCGAAGCTCGAGTACAGTTACTAGTACATGCACAAGCTCAGGTGCTGAGAATTCGCAGAGTATGGAGCAGCAGATGCAGCAGATCCAAGAGATGCATCAGGGTGATATGGAGGTTGATACTTCATCCTCTACAGTTGGTAGCAAGAACCAACAGTCACAAATGGATACTCAGGAGTTTGTGGGAGCTCCTAGGATGAGTAGTAGACAGCGGAGACAACCAGCCAGGTATGATGACTATATGGCATTAGTTAGTCAGTTGGTAGATAGTGAACCTTCTAGCTATCAGGAGGCTGCACAGCAACAAGTGTGGCAAGATGCAATGGTTGAGGAGTATACCCCAATAGTGCAGAACGATGTGTGGGAGGTTGTTCCTAGACCAACAGATAGGGCAGTGGTTGGATCACGTTGGATCTACAAGATCAAGCACGATGCAGATGGTAGCATCGAGAAATACAAGGCAAGGTTTGTGGCCAAGGGGTTCTCTTAGAAGGAGGGAATTGACTATGAGGAGACATTTGCTCCAGTGGCCAGGTATACTTCTATACGAGTCGTGATCTCTCTTGCAGCACAAATGGGATGGCAGATCCATCAGATGGATGTCAAGATGGCGTTTCTTAATGGTGAATTGAAAGAGGAGGTATACATAGAACAACCGTGAGGGTTTGTGGCACAATGTAGCCAGTTGAAACCCCACGCAGTGACATTGAAGAGAGCTTTGCAATGGACCTCAAGGTGCCCGTATGCAGGCGAGCATTGATAGATACTTGCAGGGAATGGGCTTTGTGAAGAGTGAAGTGGATGCTAACCTCTACTACTTGGTGGTTGGGGGTGAGGTTCTCATTCTTGTTCTTTATGTGGATGACTTGTTTTTAACAGGTTCACTAGGGCTCATAGAGGAAAGCAAGAGGGACCTCGCAGCAGAGTTCGAGATGAAGGATTTGGGGCTTATGCACTACTTTCTAGGCATGGAGGTATGGCAGACAGATGGAGAGATTTTCCTTGGACAAGGGAAATACTGCATCGAAATCTTGAGGAGGTTCGAGATGGAGGATTGCAGAGCCATGTCTACTCCTATGATCACGAATTGGAAGAAGGTAGAGACATCCAGAGAGGAGGATGTAGACCCCACCTTATACAGACAGTTGATTGGGTCTCTCATGTATTTGGTCAACACCAGGCCAGATATATCCTTTGCAGTAAACTCTCTTAGTCAGTTCATGGTGGAGCCAAAGAGAGTGCATTGGACAGCGGCAAAGCATGTGTTGCGGTATTTGCGTGGTACAATCGAGTATGGAATCAAATATACTCGAGGTGATGGTATCAGGTTGATAGGCTATACTGACGCAGATTGGGCAGGCAGTACAACAGACAGGAAAAGCACTTCAGGGTGTTACTTTAGCTTGGGATCGTGAGTCTCTTGCACAACAGAAGCAGAAGTCTGTGGCTTTGAGTTCTGCAGAGGCAGAATACATAGCAGCTAGCATGGCGACGTGTGAGGCGATATGGCTTCGGAAGTTGCTGGTGGCCTTGTTTGGTCAGAGGGTTGAGACTACGGTGATACACTGCGACAAGCAGAGTTGCATCAAGTTGACTGAGAATCCGGTGTTTCATGATAGGTCTAAGCATATAGACATCAGATATCATTTCATCAGAGATTGTGTACAGCGCGGGATTGTTCAGCTACAGTATATACCTACAGATCAGCAGGTAGCAGACATTTTGACCAAGGCATTGGGGAAGGCTAAATTCATCTTCTTCAGAGATAGGTTGGGTGTCAAGTAACACCTTCCTCGCTAAGAGGGAGTGTTAATTTATGTAGCTTGGACGTATCTCCATTGTCTGTGAAGTCATTTAATTATTTAATTATTTTCAGAAACCTCCGTAAAGGGCCGGAAAGTTGTCTAGATAATTATGTAATTAAATAATTGTTTCCTCTAGAGACTTCTAGAATCCAGCTAGTTAGGGTTGTTAGAGTCTATTTAATCTTAGCCATTGATTGAGATTAAATCATGGCCATTGGTTTTCCAATGAGAAAAGTATAAAAAGGGGATCAATGGGCAATTGGAGAACACAACAACAACAACAACAAGTAGACTTGCAGTGATAGCAAGTAGAATTGCAGTGAGAGCAAATAGTCTTGCAGTGTTAGCAAGGGCGCAGTGATAGCGTTGGGGATAGCAGCTGTGGAATTTCAGCAGGAGAAATTGAGGGAATAATTTCCGGAGAAGAATATTGCCGGAGCTCTGCCAGTAAGAGGCAAGCAGTTTTGTATTCCTTTAATTTGCTGAAGTTTAATATAATTCTCATCTTCGCAGTGGTTTTCCTTCTGTTTTTCCTTAATCTTGAATAATTTGTCCAGTAACATATTGTGTTCATTATTGTGAATGTTTTCTTCTCTCTATTCTTGTGAGTTTTTATTGGTGAAGTTGCAGTTGTGTTATTTTTCGATATTTGCTGAGAATTAATTTTCAGAGTCAAATAATCTATGTATTAGATAGGAGATTAATAATCAGTAACTGCAATAGAATTTTCACATTCTCTTTTCTCTCCTTAAAGAAGTTACTTAATTTAATTTAATTCCATAAAAAGCCTCAAACTTTAATTTATATTTACTAGACTAGTTCTAATTATTCTTATTTCTATCTAAGTGTTCCTATAATACTCAAAGCCTATTTGGCACTCAAATAAAATCTTTCTCATCATGTGTTTGGAAAGTAAGGAACCAACAAAATCGTCTACCTTATGAGTAATATAATTTCTTGCAACATCCAAGACCAATATTTTTCATGATTCTAGAAAATAATATAGAAAAGTTTGACATCTTTACTTCTTATCCATATTCAAACCTCTATAGCTTATTTAAGAAATAAAAATATTTAAAATTTTAAATATTTTTCAATTCATTCACTTTTTTATATCCTAAAGGAATATATGTTATTCCTCAAGAATATTTTGTTAACTAAACATCTAGCTTGATAACTCTTTTACGATTTATTCTATTAAGTTATTTTGTTGCTTATTCATGTACATTAATAAGAATAAAACCTATAATAAAGAATCTAATTCAACTCTTTTCCTTTTATTCCTCTACCATATACTAATATTATTGAGTTGTATCCATAAGTGTCATAATGTTTACTTTAATAGCATCCCACAAATCATAATGAATAAATAACTATTGTATTTTTAACTTCCACTTAATAGGGATAATTCCAAAAAAAACTCTACTTAATATTCCTTGATGTGCTTTTAATATGTGTTTTACTATTAGTTTTGTGTAGTAACACACAACAATGAGCCGATAGGCCGAGAGCGACATGAAAGGAAATTGATGTGCACGTAGTGTTTTTGGAAAAAACATTAGAATGTGAATGGCATGAGTAGATAATATAGTTACACATTAGGGAATCCAACGAACAATACAATGGATTTCTAGATATATTATAGGTGATAATTAAAGTGATTGAGTGAGAACAATATTATATCCCATTTGTACCTTATAGTTTAGCATCATTATTTTATGTTAAAATATAATGGCGACTGAAGGAGGCTGTTAACCCTAATGGGTTGAAAGGAGGATATGTATATAAAGGATAAACTGTGTAAGTAATAGTTGGTGAAAAAGTAACTTTGTAGAATATATATACACACATATAGAGGTTTGGTTGAAGAAGAATTGTATTAACATTCAACTAATTATTTTTTATAACATCATTATTATTGGTAGTTGGTTTCGTGGGGTAAATAATAATACTATATAGTTAAGTTGTTACTTAAAGAAAAATATTATTATTAAATTTGAAATGATTTGGTTAAGTAATACCAATATCATTAAGTTTTATTAGTTAATCAAAATATAATATTATTAGGGATAGGGTTGAATGTCTAAATTGATGACATTACTAATTTGTATTTAGTTAGGAAATAAGAATGTTGGCATAAAATTAGTTGAATTCATCATTATATAAGCCCACCCCATAATTTAGCAATTGCATCAATTCTTTATGATACAAACTAAGGATCTTTTCGTAGCTAGTAAAAAGGAACCCTACATTAATTATACTTAAAAGAATGTATAAATAATACCAATATCATTAAGTTTTATTAGTTAATCAAAATATAATATTATTATGGATAAGATTGAATGTCTAAATAATTGATAACATTAATAATGTTTATTTATATAGGAAATTATAATTGTCGCATACTATTAGTTGAATTGATGATTATATGAGGACACCCCATAATTTGGAAACTACATCAATTCTTTATGATGCAAACTAAGGATCTTTCTCATAGCTAGGAACAAAGTACCATAGAAGAATTTTGGTCAAAAAAATTTAATTATTTGTGTGATGCAAAGTATAAGGAATAGAAAAATAATCAAGAATACCCAATGGAGTATAAGATCAACTATTTTACTCTATTGTAACCATAAGCTTAAGCATATGAATTTTTTGTGATTCCTATATCATAAAGATAGCGATCTGTACATACAAAATATAGAATAAAATTTAACACAATGAGACCTGGTCTCCACCCTACCATATTGGGTCATGGAGCCTCATGGACCCTCACCAAACCCCCAATCAAGAATATATATTGGCCACCACTATGATTAGTGGTGAAATGAATATTTCATATTATAATCAATATAGAGTACATTAGGATAGCATTGTCTATTTGACCATTGTTGTTGATTTTATAGTCACTATCATTATTCAAGAAGGTTGTTTGTAACAAATTAGTACATGAAATACCACATTATTGTTGGAGCATGATCTACAAAAATAAAATAAAAGTCTTACTAGTGTAATAAACACGAACCATTGGTACACAATAAATAAATAAAAAAATATAAAGACTTATATAATTAATTACAAAGATGATGCAATAGAGTTACAATAGAACACAATAAGTAAATAAAATCTAGGCATACCATATGTAGGGAATGGATTGAATTATGGACATACAAAAGTAGGTTTGCTCTCCACCCTACCATATTGGGTCATGGAGCATCATCGGCTATTCTACATTGGGAAAGAGAGTTCAAGAAGTGGGATGTTGATTCATAACCAAAATTACAATCACTTCATCTTCATTGTTGGTTGAACTTCATTTGTAAAGGTCATCCATCTGTTTGCTATATAAACTAGAATATCAACACCCAAGTCTTGAACTATCTCTCCCAAAGGAGAAGCATTTTTTTTTTGAGCAACTGTAAATATGAATAGATTGTAAAACTGGCTAAGAGAAATCAAATGATTGGAGAGGTAATTTAAAAATTCAAGCACAAAACGCAAAGAATAAAGGGAGAGCAAGAGGGAATTGAGAGCAATTCAACTGAACACTATCAAAAATTGAGACAACATAGCCTTTTTAATAGTACCTTCTCAATCATGGAACGGTATAACTTATGCAAGAGAACAATGATCAATAATACCCAATGGAATCTAACATATAAAGTGCATAAGATCAACTAGTTTACTATGTTGTAAGTATAACCTAAAGCATATGAATTTTTTATGAATCCTATGTCAGAAAGATAGTAATTTCTACATAGAAAATATAAACGAAAACTCAACACAATGAGGCCTGCTCTCCACCCCACCATATTGGGTGATGGAGCCTCATGGACTCTCACCAAACCCCCAAGCAAGAATATACATTTCCCACAACCCTAATCAGTGGTGAAGTGAATATTGCTTATTAAAATCAATATAGAGTACATTAGGATCTGATTGTGTAATTGACCATTGTTATAGATTTTTTGGCCACTATCATTATTGTGAAAGGTTGTTTGTAAGAAATTAGTCCATCAAATATTTCATTATGGCTGGAATATGGTCTGCAAGAATAACAAAAAAGTGTGAATTTTAGTATGTTGGTTAGTCCATTACATCCATCATGATAGAAAGCTAAAAACTGTTACCCACATTCCTATGCAAAACTCTTACTACAAAGGCTAGACCTTTTGAATGCAATGCATTCAAGTCTGGACACAAAAAAGGTGCCATGCTCTCGACCCTACCATTTTGGATGATGGAGTGTCATCATCTATCACCAAACCCCTACAATTACTTACCATAAATTACAACTTTTCATGATCATGCCAATAAAGAGTATTGTTCAAGTGAGTAGTTTAGTTACACACATAGAAAATATAAAATGGAAGAGAAGAAAATGAGGCTTGCTTTCTAATATTAGGTGGCCACTACTATGATGAATGGTGAAATCAATGTTCACATTCTCTTAGCCAATCTTATAATCACTTCATCTCCACAGTTCTTTCAAAGCTCATCCATCTATTTAGCATGTATAGTGGAATATGAACATCCCATTTCTTGAACTATGTCTTCTACGGGAGAGCATGTTTTATAGAGCAACTGGGAATATGAAGAGATTATAGAACTAACTAAGAGCAAGTAGATGATGGGGGAGGAAAAATAAAAAATATACACCTCTTCTCGATTCCTTCAATTACATCTTTACCTACTTGCTTTCTCTTCCCTCCTTTCTTTCTCCATTGCTTGCAAAAAAGGAACACAAATTTATTAGAACCCACAACTCTTGCAACCATGAACACCTGTAAAGAAAAAAAGATAACATCCAACCACCTTCATTGAGATTCCATAGCCAATGAATGCACTTGCACCTCCACAGAAGCTTTCCATGCTCACTCACAGCTACCTTCAGTAACAATAGAAACCTAGAGAATGAAACCCAACAATCCGCTATTAATAACTAAACAGGCATTCATTTTGTTTGTTGAGGAATTTAAAATAGATGTTACTTGCCCCATCACCACTACGTACAAACCATACGACAATTAATCTTGATGTTGTTTTTCTAGCCTCCATAGCTACCTTCAACAACAACATAAACCCAAAGAATGATACCCAAAAATATGTTATCGATAACTACATAGACATTTGTTTTATTTTCTAAAGACTTTAAAATAGATGTTACTTGCACAATCACCACTACATGGAAACCATACGAGAATCAATGTTGAGGACATTTCGCTAGCCTCCAATATAGCTGTGTTATTTTCTTGGCCTCCTCTATGGAACAATATAGCTTAACCAAGAGATCAATTACCAACAATGGCCAATGCAAGCTAACATAAAGTATATAAGATGAACTATTTTAGTATGTTGTAACCACAACCTAAAACATTTGAATCTTTTGTGAATCCTATGTGAGAAAGATAGCAATATGTACATAAAAACTATAAAATAAAACTCAACACAATAAGGCCTGCTCTCCACCCTACCATATTGGGTCATGGAGCTTCATGGGCTCTCACCAAACCCTCAAGAAAGAATACACATTTCCCACCACTCTGTTCAATGGTGAAATGAATATTGCTTATTACAATCAGTATAACGTACATGAGGATATGATTGTCTATTTGACCATTGTCACTAATTTTCTAGTCACTATCATTATTCTGAAAGGTTGTTTGTAACACATTAGTTCATCAAACACTACATTATGGTTGGAATATGGTCTGCAAGAATAACAAGAAAGTGTGAAGTTTATTGTTGTGATTATGCAAAAATAAAATGAACCACATAACATTAACTATTTTATTCCATTACAACCATCGTAGTTGAAAGGTAAAACTGACAGCTATAGTGTTATGAAAAAATTTTAGTGCAAAGGTTACACCATATACACCCTATGTATATACAAGGTGTGAATTCTAGTGCAGTGATCATGCTTTATTGATAAACAATATGTAAATGAAAATATATCGAAGTTGTATATTTTATAATAGATAATTTTCTCTCTACTTGCAATGGGATGAATGGAGTGATTATAATTTAGCCATACCTGGTGTGCGTGGTATAATGTAGTATTCCAAAAATAAAACAAGGCTCAATTTCAACCCTACCATATTGGGTCATGGAGTGTTGTTTGCTCTCACCAAACCCCCAAGAAAGAAAATAAACTTTCAACCACTATGATCAATGGTGAGAGCTATGTATCAATAGCCAATGACTCAATACAAGATCTAATCACATGAAAAGGCCTGCGAAGGATAATTATTTTAGTTGGTAGACAATAAAGAAATGAGAAAATATAAATACTTATAGAATTAATTACAAATGAGATGCAATGGAGTTGCCGTAGAACAAAGTAAGTAAATAAAATCTAGAAATGGCTTGTGCACGAAAATTATTGGAGTCTAGACATAGAAAAGGAATCCTACTCTCCACCCTACCATATCAGGTCATGGAGCATCATTGGATATGACCAAACGCCTAAGTAGTAACATTAATTATCCACCACTTTGGTGAATGTTGAAGGCAATGCTTTGGCACCTGAGGGAATCTATTCAGTGGAAATCAATGCTATACATTTTTTATAATTTCACATGGAGTTGTGAAATGAGAAATGGAAAAAAAGATACGTAGGTTTACATTATGTATAGATGGAATATAGGTGAAGGACATAAAACATGTGAATGTGGAATTGTAAATCCATTTAGAATTTCTGGGCAGCCCTACATCTTGTATACGAATACAATGTAGTTGTAATCTAAAATTGTTGCAATGGGATAAACCTACACATAAGAAAACTGTGAAATTTGGTACTATGAACATGTTTTATTGGTAAACAATATCTAAAACATGAAATTTAAGTGGTTGTATAATTTATAATCAAAATATATGTACATAATAGGATAATTACATGTCACATGTAAAAAATGATAATGAAGTGAATTTAGAGACTTCGCAGATTCTATTTGCATAGAGGTGAAGAGGAAAGGAGAAGCAATTCACTTAACATAAAGAAGAACATCTTTTGATGATGATGATAATGAAAAATTTTGTTGGAGAAGATCATCTTGTTTGATTTACAATGCACTATATTTGTTGGTATGTATCATGCAGTTTCTATTAAAATACAAAGGAAGGTCTACAAAGTTCAAGTGAGCAATTAAATTGCTTACTATTTGGTGTAATGTTTTTCTATGCCTAACCTTCGAGAAAAATTTGAGCCTTTCTGAAGAGGCACATATGTATGCATTGTTGATTCCATAAAGCACAAAAATATTGTGACTAGCAAACCAATGGGTGAAAATAACCCAGGGCATAGAGCAACAGACCACAAAAAGAGAACTAGATTATGTTAATAATTTTATTCTATTGCAAACATATCCAGAAAATTGAGGGCATACAAAGAAGCATAGAAATAATTTCATGTTGAGAAGCCCATGCAAACCACTGGCTTGTTTTCGAAGAGAAGCATTGGCAAAAAATTATCACAGAGGATGTGCTACATAAGCCGTTCCATGAATGAAAGAATATTGGTTTGAATAAAATATATAGTTTCTCCCAATACAACCTTACCAAAAAGGGAAAACATATACCCTAAGTCAGAGAACAACAATCAACTCTCCCTTACGAAAAACAAGGAAACCTATATAACTTGAGTTATTTGATTTGCATACACACAAGAAACAAGCATCACTTTGCACATCTTACCATGAGAACATTGTCTCATGTATGTACTACATATATTTCCAATGGTTGCAATAATACTTTACATTTAAAACTGTCCAAACTAATTGAGGAGTTTGTGGTAGTTTCAAAAATGCATTGTTCAACACTGGGTTGTGGATTGAGCTGCATAACATACATGAAAGACATTATAGCCAAGAATCATATTACATCGACATCTAGAATGGAAGTATCATTAGGGATCACAAAGCAGTAGTAAGAAGACTTGGTAAGCATTAGATAGTTACCCAGAAATGATAGTTATATAGACAAATACATCATAGACACACATATCTACACATAACTCTATCAAGATATTCTATGCACTAAGAACATTGTAATAAAGATTAAAACAACATTCTCTTTTAAAAAAATCATAGATAGTTGTAAATATTGAATTGTGTATGCATATATACATAGATATCCAATACACAAACAAATATTTGCACACATCTATACTAGGAAGTTGTATAACATAGGGAAACCTCAATTGCATGCATGTATATTTATCTATATGCATATGTAAATGTACAGATGCATACAACTATGTCCACAAGTAGATATATGAGCAAGTGTAGACAATAATACATCTCCTAAAAAAGACAAGAACTCTATATAAATAAGTAGTATAAAATTAAATGAGAAATATACACTTAAAACGTAATGAAATTATAAGCAACATGAATAATAGAAAATAAAACAATTGTATCTTTTTTACTTAAACATTATAATTTTTACTTCATTGTATTAATATATAACCATTCAAACAAACAACAAAGAAATAGCAGTAGAAAGGAAAGGTGTTTTTTATGTGACAAGCAGTGCGAGGGAATTAAACAAACTAAATTTCTAGCCAACATGAACTATAAGAAATATGAAAAGTCACAACTAGCCATGGTTGTTTTGGTGGTCAAGGTAGTATGGCAACTATCTCTAGAGACTGTTGCACGGTAGGAGAAATAGTAGACAAATATGATAGTAAGAGCTTGCACTCAGCTTCAAAGTTCAGCTATGTAACCTTCACTATTATTGTTTTTAGTCTTGTTTCTGAATTATAAGTTTGAGTTTTGATTAGAACTGTGAAAAAAAATGATGTGTAGGTCACAACATTTATAATAGACTCAACACTCATTTTAACGGTAGAATCATATTGCAACATGTAAATCTATTTTGTTGATATTTGTAATAGGCTTGTTGCAGCCTCTTCAAAAGTAGTTGCCCAAGCCTTGCCTATGTGGTCTTTGATCTTTAGTTGCAATAAATATCAAAAGTCACAGTCAACTATTGTTGTCTGCCATTTTGGGTAGAACCATGTATTTTGTTCAGATTGTTCACACTTTTTCTTGCATTTCCTACCATTCACCTCCAATGGGCATGTAGCATAGCAAAATGCATCAATTTTTATAAATTTTATTGTATCCTTGAGAGTAGCTTGCAAATTCTCTAGCAAGCCAATGTAGTGGTCGAACATATATGTAATAGTGACTCTCCCATTTCCCAAAGCAATCTTTCAAAGGAATTCTTGAGGGGTTTCAACAATAGGTGGATCAATATATCCTCTCTCGATCAATGGATTTGATTCTAGTATGTCAAGATTAATATATAGAAGATTCCATGCGGCTGTGTTCAGAACAAATCCATTAAAGTACCCAACACGTGCACTTTTTAGAACAAGGATGAGAGCTGAACCAGGGGTGTACTACCTCTCTAACTCATGACCCTTTGCTTCCCAGTTTGAGCCCCAAAAAATTAGCATCAATTGAAAAGGATGACAAATCATTATGTTTATTAGTTTGGTATGTGTAGGATCATCATGGAAAAAGGAGGCCCTTAAGTGGCAAAAAATTTAGAAAAATAAAAGTTAGGAAATTTGAATAAGTTATCTATATTATTTAAAAAATATGTAAGAATAGAATCTATAGGAAATTGAATGTATTTTATAAACTACTAGGTTTTTTTTTTTTTAAATCCTATTTGGTGAAAATTTGAAATTCCAATGTAGTAGTACTTAAATTTCAGGGAAAAAATAAGAAGTAGATGTCTATCTTACCACCCTCACCACAATAAAATGATAATATTTTTTTATAATATTTTAGATATAAGTAGAGGACTCATGTCCCAATGTGGTGCATATATTTTTAAAAAATAATTCCAAGTAAATAATTAATTATGATTTGTTTATTACAAAATTGAAAAAATATAAAAACTTGTATGTCTGACCACCTTAACTTGGTCAAAACTTCATGAAATTTAATTTTTTTTTTAATCCTATAGTATGTGAAGTATAGAATGTGACACATATTTTAGATTAAAAAAATGTGATACCGTTTGAAAGCTATGTATGTTTTTCAATTAGCCTATCAATCAGGACTTTAGTCATAATTCAAATAGAAAAAGAATAATAATTATTTATTAAATTCAAAGCAAAGAATAATTTATATTGGTGGAAAGCTGAGAATCTCTTTTAAAAACCCTTTTCATTTCATCAATTTTGGGTAAAATAAATGTCACCAGCCACATACCCTACACATACCCATCATATTGTTACTTTTTTGCCGATCATGATCCTACACATACCAAGTCCTCTGAATTGTTTGGGACTGATCCTTTCTTTGTATAGATGAAACCATTCCCACATGCACCATAGTGCTAATAACATCAATTAAACTATTATTAGTGCAATTTTCAATTTCATTTAGTGGTGTAAACTTAAATACTTTCTCTAGCACAAATGCCTCATCATCACAACAATTTAACATTGAACTTTGATCTAGAATGATTTCCATCTGGTCGTTTAACTTATTAAATTTTTTGTCTGCTTGTCTCGCCAATCCCTTTGACACATAATAAGTGCACCCCACCTCAACCTTATCATAATGGACATTGCAATGTCATTAAAGCACATAATCCATATTTGTGTACCCTCATCATCAATGATATCAAAGTTGAATACCTACCCCTTGCGCCCTTACTTTCTATAATGTTGCACATCCCTCTATTGTTACATGACCTTTTATCATCCATTTGGAATGGTAAACATTCAACCCTTTAACAAGGCTAATTTTTGTAGGAGCATATTTCTACCTTGGTGATGTATTAATTCTAAAGGTGGAGGCTCATTTGGATGGGGAGGGCGACTCACAGTCAACTTTTTGTTCTTCTTGACCTTTAAACAAATATTTAGGTTTTCCAATTAGCTGGAAATTTGTCATCTTCACATCTAAGGACAGTATGGAAATTTCCCTACAATGAAATGAACATTAAATACTTTAAAAGGTATCCCCCACAAACAAGGAAGTAGGAAAATACAAGTATAAGCAAGGAAGAACTATATCAAACATCGATTCCTACAGCTTTCTAGACAAATAGTTTATCAAGCACACAATCAAGCCTATTTTCAATTTACCTATAAAAAATAGGTCATTGTATTTTTAGGAAAATTTCTCATTTGCATGTGGGTTCCATCAGACAAGACAACTTCGTACTGATCAACTAGGCTTTGATCACCTCTTATTTTTTGGTAAGACATTAGTTGGAGGACTGGAGATAGGACAACATCTCCAACATCTATAAAGCATAGCACATCTCTTGGTAAGGTTAGATTAACATTTGTACCCTACAAGGTAATTAATCTCAACATAGTGGTAGCAATGAGATATTTATAACTATGACTAAACTCTAAAAGGAAACAGTACTATTGACACATTTGGAAACTAAGATATTTTCCCCTCTAAGATATAAGTTAGTCCAAAATGGCCAATAAATTTAAGGGGAAACAAGACAGGAAGTTTAAATATAAATAAGTTAGGACATATATCATAGTAATTGTTAATTCAAATGAAGTATATTTTTTATTTGTTTGGTGCACTTGAGAAACTGTCAAGATAATTGGTAGTAGCAATAAAATAAACAACAAACCCACTTACAGGGCTCCTGCTTGAGGATTTTTCTCCAACCTCGAAAGAGCTAGGGGCCACCGACATTTTTGTGTCTGCTCTTTTAGAATCGAAGAGTTATAATGTCAGCGATTGGCTATAAGGTCTATGACTTCAAAACACAACATGGGCACTCAATGTTTTTACACAGGCATTAAAAATATGACAGGAAAGGATTAATAATAACAAAGGATTCAATGATTCAAATAATACTTAACATACAATTTGTTATTCCAAGTTCACTATTTTAATTTTAAAATCCCTCCTTTTTTCCCTAGAAACACCAAGAGTTCGAAGGAAAATAAATAATTATGAAAAAGGCTTTAGTGTTGTATATAATAGTTAATATGAAGTATAAAATCTGAAGTATGTCATGTCAAGATTCAAACAAATAACTATTTTGAGAAAACAATAAACATTGGGAATAATATGTATGTACATTGCTTACATCTACTTTGACATACATAGAAATCTACACACAACAAAATTTAATATTGTCTCATTTATGGATTTTTTTCTATGTAAATGGTTGCAATATATTAAAATAGTTTGTGATGTTCTCCACAATGCAATCTAATTGTTGTTCACTAGCCTTGGCTATATTCCACTCTTTGCAATGCATAATCAAATACTTAATATCATATAGTTTATATTGTTATCCAAAACACATTCTTCACTATCATATATATATATATATAAATATACAATATTGATTCATTAATCATTCACATTTTGTGGTGGAGGCTTTGATTCAGTTTGTTACTACAAGTTTTTTGTGTTTTGAGGGTGTTGCATATGGGTCACTGTTGCAAGAAATATTTTTGTGGCAATGGCTGGAATGGAAAAAAATAGTAAATGTTATGCAATTGATATTGTTTTGCACAAGGAACTATTTGTTGTTATTGTCTAGACAAGGCTATTTATGGCCTCCATTCAGTGTGGCCAGGAAAGAAAGCTAGTGAATTCTATTTTTATTTTTATATTAAAAGCATTTACTACATCAATAGAGAAGGCCAGTGAAATGGCATCAAAATTAATTTTTGTATGGTTTATGTGACGGGTGCTGTCATAATAGTGGTTTACAATTCCTGAGAGGAACGAATCTTAGCTGAAATCACATATTTTTAGAAAATATAATGATTTAAGCCTTAAAAAGTTCCATTTTAAGGATTCCAATTGAAGAAGGGTTTGATCAAATCACCTTAGATCAAAACCCCTTGGATAGAACTCGCTAGTTTTAAACCATACCTATAAATGCGTCTCCTTTACACCTATCAAAATGCCGATAAAAATCACTTTTTGATTTAGATTTTGGGGATCAAATGAATTCATTTAAAATTTATTTCAAATTATTATGGTATTCCTCAGAACAAGCTATCCAATGAATATAATTTTAATATGTTTTGGTTTTTTATGTATTTGTTTTTAAGTTTTATTAAACATAGGTTTTTCATCAAAAATGAATTTCTTTGTTCTTCACATGTGGAAAATAGAAGATTATAAAAAAAAATTCAAAATATGAGTGCACCAGATATTGAAGTCCTTGATCCAACAAAAAAATAAAAAATTTGACATATACAAAAAAAGTTACGCGTTATACAGTCGTGATGTGTCTAATTGTAATTTGTTTGACTTTTAAACTTGATTAAGGAAAAAATATTCAATAAAAAACTATCTAACTAAGTGGAAGCACTAGATATCAGAGTCACAAATATAAATTTGAAAGAATTAGAATTTTATCCTTCATGGAAAAAAAGTTATGCGTTATATGGTGTGCGTCTCTTTTTAAAAATGTTGTTTTCTAAAAAAAATCTATTTTCAAAAAGAAGTGCAATTTGATTCCAAAAATTTTGAAAAAAACATTTTTAGAATCTACAGACAAAATTTGATGAGACTCTAGTTTGCATCATCTTCAAATTCCTCACAGTTTAGCCGCTATAGGTGCCCGAATGTGAAGATTTAGTTAAAAATAATAATTTCAGTGTCCAGTTTGGCCAAAAATTGTAAACCACTATTATGGGATCACCCTGACAATAGGTATAAGCAATAGTTGTCTTTTCAAGCAATCACAAAAATAAAAAATGCTTGCAGAATGTTTGAAAGGGCATTGCCCTATAGCTATATTTATTGTTTCTCGGAGGTCCCACTAAACAGCTATCAGCAATGGGCCAAACATGCATTAAATACACATTCCTATTTGTTATTTCTTCAACCCTTAGAAAAGTAGTTGTTAGAGTGATGGACTGTATACTAAGTGTCATAAGGAAAACTTAATAGGCACTTTTGTATAGATGGTTAGAGGCTATTTTTTGTGTTTGCAGGCAACAATGTTTACAAAAGCAAATCAAAAGTGTCACCTGTGATAAAAAATTTCTAACCCTTTTTTGGGATAACAAGGTAGTGGTTTGCATGGAGTGCATGTTTGCTTTCGCTAGCTGGGTTTATTGCTAATAAAATTTGGGACTTTCCAAGAATAATTTTTTTGTCCTTTGTGCGATAAATAATGAATATATATGTACATATATATATATGTATGTATATATATAGATATACTTACATAAACGTATTCACTAGAACCCTATCAAAAATTGAAACAGTACAACCTCTTGAGCACTGCCCTATCGAAAAGAATGACTTTTGGAAAACAACATTAACTCTATAATATCAGCTATTTTATTATGCATTGTAAATGAAAGTATACAGCCAAAGCTAGACAATAACCATTAGCATTGGGCTATGGGAAACATTGGTTGGAATTTTTTCCAGCCTTCGCAGTTCTAGGTCTCTGACACCTTGTAGTAGGTGTTGTTTTGTCCTTTTTTTTTAAATATTTAAAAGAATTTAGCACAATGATAGAGGAGGCCAGCAAAATGGCATCAACATCAATCATTGTATGGTTTTCATGTAGTGATGGTGCAAGTAAAATCTATGTTTAAATTCCTCAGAGAACAAAGAAAAAATTTGTGTCATTTTCAATATCATATTGTGCATATATACACACACACATACACATACATATATATATACATATATATACATATATATATACACATATATATATATATAGATAGATATATAAGAATTATCACAACCCACACCTTTTGCAACCATCAATGCATGCAAAGAACACAAGATAACCTCCAACCACCTTCACAAAATTTCCACAGCTGTGGTGGGTTGTGATAGTTCTATGTTCATTTTTAGCAAGCCATGGAGAAAGGACAGAGGGAAGAGAAACCAAGTGGGAAGAGGTGTAATTGAAGGAAGTCGAAAGAGGTGCATATTTGAAAAACTGTTCGTTTAGTATCTATAAAATAGTTTATGTTATTTTCAAAAAGGGATTGTTGATTGTTGCTCTGTAGCTTACTATAAATTGCTTGGTTTATGGGTTTTGCGTAGCCACCATTGGGGGAAGGCAATACTATTTCTTTATTGTGTTTGATGTGTTTAGTAACCTCCACCCACCCTCACAAAAGCTACATAAACCTTATTCCAGGTTGCACCCTCACAGAAGCTTACCCTCATTACTCATGGCTCCCATATCAGGTATAGCAACAAAATAACACAAAACAATGCCTTTTTGAAAATATCTAATACATTCATTTTGCTCCCTAGGGCATTAAATGACAGCTATAATTACGACCATCACAAGTACACACAAAGCATATAGATATACATAGACATACTTGTATATATGTAGGTATATATAGTAGCTATAACTATGGAGGACAAGCTTGTATGAAGGTGCAAGTGCATGTAGCGGTAATGGTTGGCATACATACATACACACAAACACACATATATATATTGAGAGGAACCAACAAAGATTCAATGGGGAACAAAAGTAGAAGTATACTCATTTCTCAACAAACTATATGTTTGTATATATGTAGATTTCTCTCTCTCTATATATATACATATATGTGTATATGTATATATGTACAGCCTAAATAGTGTTAGAAATGTAATTCCCTTGTAGACATGGCTACAAAGTTGAAGGAGTAAATAGAATCCTATACCCAAAAAATTGGTGTGTGAAGGCCATGTGAAATACTATTTTTTCCTCAACAAAACCTTATTGAAAATTGAACAATTTGGGTTTTCCAATAGCATCTTTTTTTGTTTTTTGGGTTTCTTGACTTGAATTCATGTGTTAATGCGGGTTTTTTCATCTAGATAGCTATTGAAACCTATATTGTTCAAGTCTATGTCAATTTTTGTTCGAAAGACTATATAGTTTCATTTATGGCTTTCATTTTCTCTAAATGGTTCCAAAATACTAAATTTACTATTTCTTTGGTGAATCTTGATATCAAGATTTATTTTGTAGTGCCCCTCCACTCTCACCTTGGACGTACAAGTAGTTTGGCTAAGGAACTTGAAGATGAAGGATGAGTTTTGGGTTGATACCTTGTCAATATGTTAGGTTGGTTAGTTGTGTTACTTGAGGTTTTGCATTTTGACCCTAGTTACTGGTTAGGGGATTAATTAGTATTTAGTTTATCTAATTTAATTTAAGTGGTTGTTATGAAGTCTTGAATATCTTATGCATTTAAAAAAAAAATTGTTAAATATTAGGGTATACTTTGATAAGTAAGTATATAGATATATATAAATGCATATAATAAAAATATTTGATAATAAAATGAATTTATAATGTAATGATAAATTAATAAATAAATAAAGATTAAAGGGGTGGTGTATATAATTAATTATAATCTATAAGTGATTGAGGGTAAATGATTTTACCCATTTGTGTAAAGATTGAATATCTATTATATTACATTGCTATTCTTTCTTTAAATTTAAGTAATTTAAAACCAACATGTGGGCAAGGTAATGTAATAAATCAAGTAAGAATCATGATATAATTATTGTAAGATCAATCATTTGAATAAATTAATCAATCACATGCTCTTATATGGTTAAATTGTTTGAACCACATGTAATTGAATCATGAACTATGATAGTATTTATAAATAATAAATATTAATCACACAAAGTTCATATATATATATATATATATATATATAGTATGTTAGTTCCTCTTCCTCT
>VDFB02070442.1:0-30136 GCA_007258455.2 Sequoia sempervirens
CTCAACATCTTCATCTACATGTGCAACTCGTGCATTACCCTCAGGTCTTTTAATTGTCTTTCCTTGATGTTGAGGACACTCATAGGCTCTATGTCCTTCTACACACTGGAAATAGGTTCCCCGAAAGCCTCCTCTTCCCGGTCCTCATCCAAATCTTCCTCTTCCCCTTTTGTCTCCATTATTCTGATCATGAGGATGGTAGGTGTTATCTCCTTTTTGGTTCTGGCTACTACTAGAGCCTTCGCCCTTTTTTTGATCTTCATTTCGACCTCCATATGACTGTCCACCGGTCTTTCCTCCACAGCCTCCACCTCGTTGTTTGTGCTCAAACCTCTTGTTTAGTCGTTCTTCAACCTTTAGAGAAAACTAATAAGTGTCCTCAATGGTGGTCATTCTTACCAGTGCCAATTCTTCCTGTATGCTTGGCTTCAACCTATTAATATAATGAGAAACTTTCTCTTTATTCGCTTTAGAATGTCCTGTCTGAATTAGGACCTTGTAAAATTATTATATGTATTCTTTCACCATCCTTGTCCCTTTCCTCAAGCTCTGCATCTTCTTGAGCAACTCCAATTCGTAATCGACTGGAATAAATTGTTTCTTCAATTTTGACACCATTATGTCCCATCTCAAAATTTTATCTTTCCCTTGTCTTCCTCTTTCTAACTGGACCTCTTTCCACCATATACTGGCATGACCTTTCAATTTTGTCTTTGCAAATCCCACTCTGTGAGGATCTTCAATCTCCTCGAACTTGAAAAATTCCTCCATGTCATTGATCCAATCAATCAATTCTTTAGGATTCAGATTTCCACTCAAAGTTAAAACTTCCATTTTAGGTCTCTTCACAATTCTCGAGATCACTCGCAACAATCTTCTTTCTCTAGGATCCATTGGGTCCTGCTCTTCCTCTTCCATTTCCTCTTTCGTTTCATCTTCACTATCATCTCTGTCTCGTTGCACATCTCTTCTTCGAACCTCTTGTTGCAAGGTTTCTAATTGCCTTCTAAGGGCTCTGATTTCATCTCTAGGTGGACTTTTCCTCCACCACTTTAGTCTATACCTCTGCCATACTGGGCAAGTCTTGGAGGCATCTTGAACTCAACCCACACTCACAGGTCCTATTGCAACTACCTCACATTCGGCATTTTGTTACAGGCTCAGGAACTCCTGCTCTGATACCGCTTGATGAGGGTCACACTACCCAAAACCCACATAAATCTCAACAACATATACCAACACAGAAGATGCGAGACATAAAAATGACTCACTTTCAATTATTTTCAAAAAATGAAAATTACAGATTCAAAGCTTACATGCTACAACTTCATGGGCTTGATTCATTACAACAAAATCAGCTCTGAAAAGAAAATCTACTATTCGGAGCCTCAATCTGCACTATTAGGGCCACCTTCTACAATCCCCACTTAACCCTTTTTATTTTTCCCAATAACTGCCCTAGAATGTTCTAGAAAGTTCAAATTTCCCATTTTTTTTTGGCACAAAAAGTCTTGCCATTTGATTTCTAACCTAGGAAGAAATTTTTATGAAATTCACTTTTTAGAGGACCAACTTTGCGGGGCCATAACTTTTGATCCGAGTGTCTTATTTTCTATTATTGCATATCATTGGAAAACTCTCGATGAGCTCTACAACACTTTAATTCACTGTAGGTCAGTTCAACCTCTTTTTGAGCTATTTCGGGTCCTCCAAAGTTTTATGTCTGAATTTGAAGCTGCATTGGAGAAATTTCCCTGGATGGAAACTTTAATTTCTCCCAAACTGTGCAAGGTATTGAGGTGATTCTTTTGCAACCAGAAATGTTTTTCAGCTCTACTCCTCGGGGTAAATTCTCACATCCATACGAGCCCATTTAAGCCGACTTACTAAAAATAGTAAGTGCTTATTTTTCATTATTTTTGATGCCTGACAGTCTTATACCCCCTAAGTGCCATCATGGGACTCAAAACAACTGAATAAAATAAAGAAAACATTTTTTTTGAATGATGCAAGATTGCCCTACACTGCTGTATGCTCTTGCATCAATATCTCAACCTTTAATTGGCATGAAATAAAATTGAAAAAATGATGCTCCTGCATCAGAATCCTTAGGAAACAAAAGAATTCATGTGCTCGTGCACATGAGGTTTTGAAAATTGTTTTCCCCTATCATCGACCAATCATCCTTGCTCTCTCTTCTTTTCTTTCTCTTCTTCTAGCATCGTTCTGGAACAATCACCCTATTCCTCAAACATCTCTGCCCACTATCTTCCTTCACACGTTAATATATAACCTTCACTTGCCATCCTTCTACAACGATTGCTTATCCCATCACCAAGACAAATGACTATCTGGAAATTAAAATTTCCCATGTCTTCAATCTCTTCCAACCTTTCCACAATAACAACACCATTCATATCCTTATAGAAATCTAAACTTACTATCTCATACTTTGCTTGCATCATTTCCTCATCATAATACTCCACATATTTATTCACAACTTTCTGCATTACTCCATAATCTTTCCCAAATTTCCCATCATACAACATAACAACTGAATTCCAAACAATTTCTTCATGGAATGTTAACAAGTTTACTTTTTCCTATATGGTTGCATCAACCTTTTCACCTAGCATTTCTTTACCTTCCTCACTCTTAGCTACTGCTGCTCCAACATCTATCTCTTCATTGTCTGTTGCACCTCCTTGGACTCTATCATGCCATTTTTTCACTCTCCACTCTTGTTTTCTATTCTTCTCATCCCATTCCTTATGCATTGTAATTTTCTTGTTTTTCCTTTGTTTTTTTTCCATTTTCTTCTTTTATCTACCTCTTCTCATACTTTTTCCATCTGCAACCTTCCAAACTCCACCTCACATTCATCCATTTCATATTCACTATTGAGTTCAACATCCCACTCATCTTCTACTTTCAAATTCTCAATCTCATGCAAAGTTTCAAAAGCATCTTTCTTACAGACATCTGAATTAATTTGCTTACCTTCCTTTGTTCTTGTATTTACTATAAACTCTAGCCAATTTTCTCTTGTAATTGTTCCATCCTCTTCAATTGCATCACCTTTTCATTTTCTATACTCTGCTGGTTTCATCTTGGTCAATTGTTCATTGGGCTTGACGTCTTTTTCACATCTTCTATTCTCTTGCACTAGCTGCTCCTCACTATGTCTTGCAACCCCACATTCTTTTGTTGCCACCCTATGCTTAATTACCCACACTTTACTTCTCATATCAGTGGGATGATGTTTATTAATTGTGTTGGAATCAAGGAACATTGAGAGGGGGGGTGAATTAGTGTTCTAAAAAATTTAACTTTATTAACCTGATCTTTAAACCACTTATAGCATTGAACCAAAAGAACGATGCAAGAACACAAAGCAATCAATCACAACACCATAACACAAGGATTTTTACATGGAAATCCTGTTAGGGGAAAAACCACGATGAAGATTAATCCACAATATGAGTATACTCAAAATAAGTGTTTACAAATGGGGAATGCACATGCATTTAAACACACTGCCTAGAGCTCACTGCTCAAATACAAAAGGCTTACTGCCTAAAAGAAGAATCACAGATAGACAACTGGAGTGGATGGACTATGAGATAGCATCTACTAATGCCTGAGTATAGTTCCAGTTAAGCACATTAATCACATTCTTCACACTCTATCTGATTCTTCTCTTGAAACTCTGTGTACTTAAATTCGGATCACCAATCTCTGTTCTATGCAAGTGAAATTGCACACAATCGATCTACAATCCTTCTGACTTTCACAACATATTGAAACACACCACAAAATGATATAAGTAATCAATTATATATATCCGTGACTAGAGATTATATCAAATACATGTCGGCCTTAACAAAATATAAAACATGTAAAAATTGTTGGCTCAATCCATAAACAATTATCGATGAAAACTAACTAAAGTTGGCCACAACATAGTGAAGACCCAAAACAACATCCTCAAACATGAAACACCTCCAAAAATTATTCCTCGAAGATCCACAACACACTACAATCACCTTGTTGGTCTTTCTGCACTGTTAGACTGAAAATCGATAAACCAAATCTTCTAACTTGCACACCAATCAATACGAGGCTCTATGATTCAAAGATAAGAAATTTCATACACCAAATGACCTTCCCTGAGATCCACAGCTCAAAATGATAACATGAAATAGCATATGTATCGATATACACAATTTTGTCAAATGCCCTGTTTTAGCTTTGATAGTTAACAAATTTCTTCAATCTAACTTCCAGTACAAGCAAATATTGAAGTGTAGATAGGATTACAGACTAGGGTTTCCATCAATGACAACACCTGATGACTTTTGCAATGTCTCTTTCCAACAATCTCTCCCTTTGGCATTGATGGAAACACTTAGTGAAAAATGACTAAGTGTCGAAATTAGTACCAACATGAATACACTGCAATCCTCAAAACTTCAAAACTCAACTCCCCCTAAGATTAATATGACATTTTTCATTGCCCCATACTCCCCCTTTGACATCAATGGAAAAGGCAGGAATCCACATACCAAAAATAATGCAAAATTTCTATGAACCGACTGAATATGTACATATATGCTTCTCTAACTTACATGAACTTGAATATATCTGAAAAATTGTTCTTCAATAGGCTTAAACTAGTGTCCCAACCCTTTTTGAGACTCTCCAAAATAGTCATGTGACCATAGAACATATAGGATTGCATCTCTGTTGACTCAAGGTTTGATGGATTGCTGACAACCATAGCATCTCGTGCTTCCTTCAATGCACTAAGCATTGTCTCCATTTTAGGACCAATTAGTCCTCCTAGCTCACATACCCTTTCAACAATTCTATATTTTTCATGCTTCGAACTTGTAATCTTGTCAAGCAGGGATATCGCTTCACCTTCTTGCTTACTCATAGAAATGGTTAGAGGATCAAAGGCTTGAGAAACATCTGCTAACCATTTCTCATATTCCTTAATTTTCTTTTCAGTGACCTCAGTGAACTTAGACATTGATAAGCATGACTTGTAGATATTTCCACCCTCAGACAATGCACCTTGAATGTTATTTACACAAGTAGCTAACAAAGATTCATCATTAGCAATCATACCCTTCAATCTATTGAACTTGTTTGCATCAAATTATTTTTGGACCTTATCCTTAGCTAACTTTTCAAGAGACTCAAAGTGAGTACTTACGAAGTTGATAAGCTTCTTTAGCTAATCGGATGGAGAATCAAATGAGTCCTTGACATGTGTGGGCATGATCTTCTCTAAGATACCGGATGGAAGACTTAGTAACTCATTGTCCTCAATGTGAGATTTCAATATCTCCTCCCTTGCCTTGGCTTGAGCAAATGATGCTACCTTCAACTTCTAAATAGGAGATAGAGTGGCCAAGTTGATAGGATCTTCAACCAATTCAGGGTCAAACTTCTCTTGTTCTTCTAAGAACTCCTTTACTGCCTTTGCAATGTCTCTTGCTTCCATAGCAACCTCCTTTGCCTCAACCTTCTTCTCTTCAATCACAAATTCTTGCTTGGCTTTAGGAATCTCCAACTCTTCAACTAATACATCTTTAGGAGCTTCAGTCTCCATGGGAATTTCAGTATCTTGCATATCTAGAGGATTCTGAGTATCCTCAATTGTGTCTTCTTTCCCTTCTTCAATTTCTGGACTAGATGGAACATTTCCATCATGAATTTCTTAGAAACAACATTATATATGTTCTTCAACAAAATTTCCCTGAGAATTTTCTCAATATCTTTTGCCACTTCCTCAGTCTGCTCAATCATAAGATTATTCACCCTTGTTTTTCTCTTAAAATCCCTTTTTGCATCATTGATGATCTTCTTCATTTCTTTTATTGACATTACCGACATAGATCGACTAGTATGCGTTCTCTCATTTGTTCTTCTTCAGTTCTTGCATTTACCCTCCTCATTTCCAAGACTTGATATAGCCCTTTGGGTAACTCTGACATTATTTCTATGAGAGTCATATTGAAAATATTCAATTACTTTATTGTGGCTTCCTCAAGATTTCTCTGACTGACACTATCAAAGGTGTCATACAATTCAAAAAGTGGTTTGAGATTACCATCCTTAATCAAAGCTTTATCCACTTCCTCTACAGTCATACCTGATCTATAAGTTTTCACCTTTTTCTTTGCTTTCTCTTCACTGGAGGGCTTGTCCTTAGAGACTTTTGATGCCTTTGTGCCCTTATGCTTGATTTCTCTCACTTCTTCATTTGATTCAGTTTCTTCATCATCTTCAACTGCAACATAGACTCTTGTGCTTTTGTCCTTCTTCCTCTTTCCTTCTCTACCGGATGTCTTGACTTGAGCTTTCACTAGACTTGATTTCTTTGCAGGACCAGATGAGAGTGCAGAGCTCCTTGTAAATCTAGATCTAGCAGAGGATGTTGCTGGACTAGCAGGATCTCCTTCTTCGACTTGTTCTCTTTTCCTCCTAGCTTCCCTCATTGCTTCAGCTGATATGCCCATGTTTTTTGCAAAATCTTGAACTTCCTTTCTCACCTTCCGAATTATCATAGGCTTCTTCAGTTCTACATGCACTTGCATATATTTCTCTTCAAAGGTACCAAAAAAATTCTAACGGATCTCGAGGTTTTCTCAATAGGTGTTGGGCATACAACTCCAAAATGTGTTCTTCAACCTCATATCCCATAGGCATTATCCAAATTGTTCTAGGTTCTATTGCTTCCATCAAACACTGATCAATGTCAACCATGAAGCAAATAGTGTCCTTGTATTTTTCCACAATAGATGTAGGAATCCTTTCCCTAGCTTGCATTTCACTCTGAAAGCTTTTGAAGTAACCCCAGATAGTAGTTTTCCTTACTTTTCTATCACCAATTCTATATAAGATGTCTCTGATTTGAATAGCTACTAGTTTATCACTTTTCCAACTCCTGGAACTTCATTCATGAAGTAGAAGAATAGACATAGCAATAGATTTCCATACTTGAAGGAGTTCTTCTTATCCTTCTTGATTTTTCCAAGATTTTCAATTAGTTGGCCCAAGAATAACTCATATAGGTCATATTCTGCATTTTTCTTGACCATTTCATAAGTTGCACAGATTGCAGTACCGGATATAGAGTTATCTTGGTTGGAGTGATATATTTTATATCCGATAACCATAGAGGAAAATCTTACATCCACTTCAATGATGTCATTAATTTTCATGGCTCTCTTGTTGAAAACTAAACCGATTGCCTTAGTGACTGTTTGGTTCTTCATAGATTTCAATGTTGGCAATCCACAAGATGAATTTAGACTAGTAACAATGCTTATGGCTTCCTTTGTGATCTTGAAAGGCTAACTTAACCACATATACTTAGCTTGCACTCGACTCAATATGTACCGAACCCATTCATTTTCATTGAACACGGGAAATTTCACAATTTGAGTGAACTTCTTCTCCTCCAAAGTTTTGAATTCAGGCCTTACACAAAGATCTTCTCCCACAATGTGATTTGTGAACGAATTTAGCAACTGCGAGCTTCCTAACTCCTCAACATTCATATGAATGTATGCCCTAATATCTTCAATATACAAAACACCATATGAAACGAAAGAAAATGCACCTAATGGTTTTGTCTCAATGGATTTGAATGGGTACCATCTAAATTTTGGGCGAGGTCTATCCTTAATATCAACAACCAATGGAGCGACCATTTTCAGAAATTTCAAGTTCACAAGTTTTGCAAATAAATACCTTTCATTGGATTAGGGTTTGATTGTTGAATCACCTTTAGACTTGTATCTTTGCCAAATTCACTTGTAGAGCTCTCCAAACTTCTTCTTGAAATGCAATGTGACAAATGAGGAATAAAAGCAACCTTTTATCATTCGTACACCTAACTTTTTAACGCAATAAATGTTTTTGCCCTAGGTCTTCCAGATACCCTATTTTCATAGTCTGTAAAATAAAATTCTTCTACGGACCTTCAATTTTGCATAAGTTTCCTCCACAAGAGATCCCAAAACATTTGTAGATCATCAATGCAACCATTGCAATTTGCCACATCTCGGTACCAACTACCGGCAGGGGGTTAAAAATATTTTCTTGAGAACTCCCCATAGGCCAAAGGCCTTAAATTAATTCCCGAAGGAATTTCCAGTACCAGATTCTAGTGTTGAACCATTTCCTGCATTTGAAACACTATTCTTCACCCATGTCTTCTTCATTTGATTCTTGATCTCATCTATAGTAACTTTTCCTTTTCCCTTATCATCCTTTTGCACATTTTTCCCTTTGTTTATCAAACCCTTCCTGCTTCTACAAAATCTTGCAATGTGATGAAATTTGTTGCAGTTATAGCACACAATATTTCTTTGTCCAAATTAGCTATTCCATTTATTTTCTCTTGATCTACACTGTTTAGCAATATGGCCAAATCTGTTGTAGACATAACATCTAACATCTCTATTGAAAAAGTTGTTTGACATATTTCTGCATTCAATTGGCTTATGACCATACTTATTGCAATTGTAACACTGACCTGAGAATGATGGACCACTTGAATTCATTTTGCTTCTACATTGAGCAACCATATGACCAAATTTATTGCAAACAAAACAGTATCCATTGAACTTTTGAGCATTGGGTTGTCTTACCAGATACAGGTTCTAGCTTTGTTCATTTGATTTCCTTGCCTAAATTTCCTTTGACTAGATTCAAAGCTTTCTCCTTTCTCATATCCAAGACCTTGTTTGTCATTTACGATCTTTTGACTTTGAATCAGTTCATCAAGCTTAGCTGAGCTAGTATTGAACTTCTCCTTGTATTCATTTGTAGTAGCAAGTTCATCCCTAAGAGTAATAATCTGTCTTTCAAGCTCTTCTTCATTGTTTCTGGATTGTTTCAATTCAAGCTCCAACTGATTGAATCCATCATTAATTCTGCTACATTCTTCATATTTTTCTTTCAAGGACTGAGTAAGATTCTCTTCATTCTTCCTTTTGTCTTCAATCTCCTTGGTCATCCTCATCACAATATATTCCATCTCTTGCTTTAGGATAGCATTATCTTTGGTGAGATTTTCACATTCTTCTATCTTTTCCTTCAAGGCTTGACTTAGTTGTTCATCTTCCATGCTTTTACTTTCTTTTTGCTTGATCTAATCACAAAGTTCCTTTCTCTTTTCTCTGGACTTATTGATTTTGTCTTTCAATGATTGAATGAATTTCTCAGCATTCATGAGGCTTGCTTGCAATTTCCAAACTTTAGATTTGGACTGATCAAGATCATGTAGTGCCACCAAAAGTTGTTGTCGAAGACTATTGGAATCCATTGAATCGCCTTCTTGGATCTTCCCCAAGATATTAAACTTCTTCCGAGGAACTAGGCTCTGATACCAATTGTTGGAATGAAGGAACATTGAGAGGGGGGGTGAATTAGTGTTCTACAAAATTTAACTTTATTAACCTGATATTTAAACCACTTATAGCATTGAACCGAAAGAAAGATGCAAGAACACAAAGCAATCAACCACACCACCATAACACAAGGATTTTTACGAGGAAACCCTGTTAGGGGAAAAACCATGGTGGAGATTGATCCACAATATGAGTATACTCAAAATAAGTGTTTGCAAATGGGGAATGCACATGCATTTAGGTACATTTCCTAGAGCTCACTGCTCAAATACAAAAGGCTTACTTCCCAAAAGAAAAATCACAAATAGACAACTGGAGTGCATGAACTATGAGATAGCATCTGCTAATGCCTGAGTATAGTTCTAGTTAAGCACATTAATCACATTCTTCACACTCTATCTGATTCTGCTCTTGAAACTCTATCTGCTTAAATTCAGATCACCAATCTCTGTTCTACACAAGTGAAACTGTGCACAATCGATCGATAATCCTTCTGACTTTTGCAACACATCGCAACACACCAAAAAGTGATAGAAGTAATCAATTATATATATCCACGACTAGAGATTATATCAAATACATGTTAGCCTTGAAAAAATATAAAACATGTACAAACTGTCGGCTCAATCCATAAACAATTATCGATGCGAACTATCCAAAGTCGGCCACAACATAGTGAAGACCCAAAAAACATCCTAGAACATGAAACACCTCCAAAAATTATTCATCGAAGATCCACAACATGCTACAATCACCCTGTCGGCCTTTCTACACTATTAGACTGAAAATCAATAAACCAGATCTTCTAACTTGCACACTAATCAATGCGAGGCTCTATGAGTCAAATATAAGAAAGTTCATACACCAAATGACCTTCCCTAAGATCCACAATTGAAAATGATAATATAAAATAGTATATGAATCAATATACATAATTTTGTTGGATGCCCTGTTTTAGCTTTGACAGTTAACCCATCTCTTCAATCTGACTTTCAGTACGAGCAAATACTGAGTACATATAGGATTATAGACTAGGGTTTCCATCAATGACAACACCTGATGACTTGTGTAGTGTCTCTTGCCAAAAAATTGTTTTACTTGTTCTCGATGAACCTTGAATTGATTTTTTCCTACAGTCATCCCCTTTATACTTCCTTTCTTGCCAACTTGCCCTAACACCTATTTTCTCCTTGCTCTTCCACATATATTTCATCCTTAAAATCTTCTTTCTACTATCAAAAGCTCCTTATTTACACTTTTCCTACTATCCTGCAATAACCAATTTCCTTGGCCAACCTTCTAGTGTCCTTTTTAACTCCTCCATAACTTTCCTCTTTTCATTAATTACAATCTCACTTTGAGCCTTTGTTTTCTGCCCCACATTAGATGGTTTCTTTTGCCAACTTGGCACCTTGTATCCATGATCCTTTGTAAGATTTGAAAATTTCATCTCCCTTTTCTCCCTATTCATTTGTAAACCAACATTCTTGTTTCTGATTTCATGGCCAAAACCACTACTTGTACTCACGTTTATTGGTTCAATACCCTACTGCTCGGATTTCCCTTCATCCCTGACTTCTTTGTTTTCTAACTCTTTCCCTTTGTGGGATTCTTTGCTTGCATCCACAACTTCTTCTAGAGAATCTTGAAATTTTGAGGCATCTTCAACATCTTCATGATCATCCTAAAACATTACAATACTATTCTCATCTTCATATTTGAGTTCCTTGCATTGTACCTCTTCCTAATGAACTACTGCAAAGTTCCTTTACATATTGGCTCTAAAAATTTCTACAACTCGGATTCTTCTTCTCTCATCTTCACCTCTATAGATGGGTGCTCTACTAAACTCTTCTCTTATGCACTCCAAGGTATCATTTTTGGCCTTCCTTATAAGGCCCTTCACACTTGTATACACATACTTAAATACAACATTAGCCACTAAAATAAGAGACCAAAATGTCTCCATAAGTGCTTCCTTCATGGACACTTTCCTCTTTTTGTTACTCTCTTTGTCAAGTGCTTCCTCTTGTACTTCTTATGTGGTCCACTTCTTGTCTTTTCCCATGTTCTCTGCAATGAGAACTTCTTTGACCTCTTTCAGTCCAAGTCACTCAATTGACAACTCTCCTCTGTTATTTTCTCTCTTCAAGGCATCCATATCTTTCCTTCTCCTCTTCTCAACAATCAACTTCACATGTCACTTCACTTTCTTCTTCATTGGCCAATACCAAACATATTCTTGGCTTCTTTCGATCCATTACTTGTATGTCTCTAAATCTTTTCATATTTTTTCCATTTCCCTCTCAAATTTTGCATCTTGCTTCTTCATGATTTCTTTCCTCTTGTCTCGCTTCATGAGAATCTCTTTTCTAGAATGCGTCTGCATCTTCCAATCTTCTACTCTCATCTTTGTGATACCTCAATCCAGGTTCTCCTAACCTTGTCAATCTATGTCAATACTGCAACACTCACCTTTCAACAAAGATCAATAACACATTCAATATTCCCAGCCTATATCTTTTGGCTCTGATACTAATTGATGGAGACGGTTCTCACATCATTCACTTCACATAAATGCAAGTTACCCAAATTGTTCCAATTAAGAAAACCAAAAAAATTCCCTTGTTCACAACAAGATGACAACTCAATTGGACAATTTCATTTTTCGATTGAAATCAATCAGAATTTAAAACTGACAAACCATTACAGACAAATACATCAAGTTGCATCCAAATTTCAATCAAATTCATAGTCAAAATTTTCAATAAAGAACTTAAGAGCTTTTTATTAAATTTGTAACTTTTTAAATACATCTACACCTTCAATGGCCTTCCATAAGCAGGTTGAATGTTGGCACATTTTCTTCCCCTTCACAATCTGTATATTCTCATAGACAAACATGTTTTCTCTCATAGCTTGTGACCCCTCCAATTATGTTTTCCTTATATTTAAAATTCAATTGTGGCAGCTTATCTACTCCTTAACCCAGTGTAGCCTTTGGACTCTCTCCACTTTTACTTCTTACACAACCCTCTTCATCTATATCTTCCTTTTCATTTCAAAATGCCAATTCTTCAAATGACACGTCTCCCTTAATTTGCACATTGTAACTTTTCATTCAAATGTTTTACCTCTTCTCTGTATCAGGGTGCTGCCTCTTCTTCTCATTTTAGGAGATTTCTTTTTAAAATGCATTTTAAACTACCTTATGAATGGCACAACCTACCACTTCATTCAAACAATCAATCTGCAAAGTCCACCATTCTCCCCAATTTTTTGGAACTCCTCTCTCACCTAATGGCCACCAAACTCGCTACTTCATAATTGGTTTCTCCCTCTACGTTGTCTTTCCAAACTCCAAACCGTTCCCCAAATCCTTCCTTAGTTGGTTTGATTTGATGCTCAATATCAGATCGATCTTCATAGGCTTCCTCTTACCTCAGGCTGAACGCCTGTTCCAACACAAAGCCAAGTTTTTAATTCCCTAGCAGCAACTACCTTCCAAATGGGGCGATGCCTCCTTGTTTCTCAAACTGCCACCCAACGTCCTCTTTAGAGGCTTGAGCTACCTTCTCTTTTCCACATTGATTTCCACATTGAAAAATTATTTTAGATAACTGAATTAATGACTATTATTTCCTCTCAACCAAATCTTGCTACTACTTGCTCTTGCTTGGCCATTCAAAAACCAACAATCATAACTTTTTTTTACATTCTTTCTCTCCTTGCCAGTGTGGGTGTATATCTCAATATTTAATTGGTGTGAAATAAAATTGAAAAAATGATGCTCCTACATCAGATTTCTTATTCTACATTAATATGTTTCTTATCGACATCAATTCATATAATAATTTAATGTAGGAAATTTAACTCTAACAAAAGGAAAACAAGGTTCCCTTGCGAGTAAAGTCCACTTATTAGACAAATAAATAAATAGTTTAATGCCCATTTAAAACTATACTTATTTCATAAACATAATAATAAAAATAACTAACTATAGCACTTAAGGAAAATATGGTTGTGGACAATGATTTTGGGTTGCCCACACTGCTTTAGCTCTTAGGGTTTTTCACCTAAAAGGAGAAAGGGAATGGGGGTCCAAAATGCAAACGTCTACACTCAATATTAATGCAAATGAGTTGTAATATGTCTAATTCTGATGTACTAATTCACTGATCTAAAAAGAAAATGATTTAATGATGCAAAACCTAAGAAATGCCAAGTATTGGAAAACACACTGTGATATGCAGAAAGATGAAACAAATGCAATAGATGACAAAATAAAGATGCAAGACATAAACTATGTACTTGGAAACTGATGAAGATCTGATTGGGGATTGCAGAGACCTCTTAAATTCTATAAAATTTGATTTTTAAGCTAGCTAGGACACTTATGCCAGGCTGGGCGACTTAGTCCCAAATCAGGGAAACTATCCAGAAAGCTGTTTTTGCCAAATGGGTATCTGAAACTGTAAAAAAATCCCTGAAAAATCAGTGTAGTGGGACTAAGTTGCCACCATGGGTGACTTAGTCCACTTTGGATTTTCTACAAATCTGAAAGTGGAAACGGAATCCCACAACTTGCACTTTGCTTTTTGACATAAATTCAGATTTGAATCTTTGAAAAACCCTACAAAATAGAAGATAATTTGTTTTCTAATGGGGGTTTTCCACAGTCAAACCCCTAGTTGGTATTTAAACTTTGTGAGAGATAAAATATGCATAAAACCCTATCCCTAAGTGTGTCTAAGACTAGGAAAAGCTGAAATGAGACAAAACCCTATTCTAATGTGCTAGAATAAGATAATCAAATGACACTTGAATGATGCAAGACTTTAATCCAAGAAACCCTACAAAATTACAAATGAATGTAAATGACATGCAAGTGTATTTACAAACCTTAAATTTGCAGATAGAGAGAAAATGGAAGATGGAATGACTTTGAAAACAAGTCATTAGGTGTGATTTGATGGCTAGATGCATCTCCTTAACCTAGATTTCTCCATGATTCACCATAGGCATCCATGAACAACCCTTTGCAATGTGAGATCTTGAACAAAAAGTGAGCTTGAAGACCTGCAAAAACCCTAGTTTGCTACCCTTAAGCTTCAACTTTGTTGTAGAAAGACTAATGAAACTTCTTGTGAAAGATACTTTGCTCTTGACTTTAGATTTTTGCTTTGTAAAATGACTAGGAGATGTGAAAAATGACCTAAAAACATGTATTTATAGGAATTAACACCGAATTACTCATTATTTTAACTTCATAGGTTGACATCCCTCAAAAATTTGAATTAGGTTGGTGATTTTCCTGCTCAAAAGTGGAAAATACCCCAAAAGGGACTAAGTTGCCACTTGGGAAACTTAGTCCCACCAGGGATTCACAAAATTTGAGTGGTTTGAATGTTATTTGTTAGGATTTGAGTGATTTGTGAGTGAAATAGGCCTTAAAGTCAAAGTCATGAGCATTAGAGGCCTATAAATGCAGTTTTTAAGGGGTGATTGATGCAAGGGTGTCTAAAATAAGACCTAATTAGGTCACAGATTATACTTTTTGCAACTTAGGAGTACAATTTCCGTGTCCACAATGGTAAAAATATCTACTAATAGATAATAAATAAAATACAATAACTACATAAATGGAAAATATAGATGTTAAGGAACTTGGGGTTAAAATTTGGAAGTAATTGGCTAGGACAATAGTGCATCATGTGGACATCTGCACATCACGCTATTTGTACAAACAACAAATAGGAAAACACTCAAAAAACACAAAAATCTAACTTTATGATTCAACTATCTTGCAAGACTTGAAACACAAAAAACACAATAGCATATACTATACAATGAAATATTAAAAAATAGACAAAGATTTAAATGATTAAGTAATCAATAAAAGAGAGTGCTATTTAGGGGCTTGCCTTAGTCAAACCCTCATTTTTTCGACCTCCATGGACAACCAAGATAGAGAAATATAAATAAAACAGTCTGTATATGCTCCTCTCTTAAGTGTGTTTGGGAATGGTTAGAGCTATGAATGTGCAATAGTGAAACTAAGATGAAAGACAAAGGAATGTGATAAAACCAAGATGCTTGGGGGAACAAGAAAAGAAAATTCTTTCAATAATAATAGAAACTAAAAAAATATTACTTGAGAGGATTGAGAAAACAAAGAGAGGGATTTTGAGAGAGCATTGTGTGAGATCTTGCGAGTGTTGTGAGAGCCAAGAGAGACAAGAGAGAGAAAGAGTTATCACAAAATTAAAAAGTTCAATTAAAAAATGAGAATGGGAGGGAAGAGGAAGAGGTTGACAAGATATTTATAATTGTTTTGAGATATTTTCATTGACCTAGGAAGGTGAGAAGCAGAAAAGCACTTGAAAACAACTTTCAAATGAAAAATTATTGTAGTACGTGAGCACTATATGTATATTTTCTTGTGAAGCACTATTGTCTAGACAATTTATGCTAAAAAATGACACCAGAGAATAGAAAAACATAGGGTGAACACACAAGCAACATGTAAATTGACCATTAGAAAGGAATCTTGAGCACCTTTAGAAGGAAGAATGCTGATGCAAGAGCTTAAATGAGCCTACAAAAACACTAAGGGAGTGGACACCAAAGTAGACAAAAAATATAGGTGAAATTGCAAGGGTAAGCAAATTTTGATCCTACATTTTGCGCCCACTTTAATGTGCTCATGAACCTACAATGCTAAAGTAAAATGGAAATTCAATTGAAATGAAATAACATAACACCAAAAAGGATATTGTAGAGGATGATGAAAGCTCTTCAAGAAAAGGAACCATGCCCCTAGCCTGAGATCCTACAAAATAAATACATTAGACAACAAAACTTACATAGGGCAACATATTTAAAAAACAAAAACCCATAAAACCACTAGGTTAAAACATTATAAATATATACATATATAAGAGCATAGAGAACAACACATATCAACATAGGAAAATTTTGAGTCAACAAAGTGAAAGAGACCTCGATGTGGGAAGTTGTCTCAGTATTATGTGGCATCCCAAAAATACAACAAAAATAAAAGAAACAACAAATAGAAGAATTCTTAAATGATGTTGAAGAATGTTGTGTTGTGAGTTCATTGATTGCTCCAAGGAGAGAATGCATACACATAGACATGGAAGCAATCAATATAGAAGAGAGTGCATGACTTGAACACTAGCTTGCTTTATCAATAGTTAAGGGGAAAGGTGCATGGGTAATAAACACTATAAATCTTTGCAAGTGTTAATGTGAATTCATTGAAATAGGGTACATAGTCATTTATATATGAACAAATTCATCAAAATAAAGTTTGGGAAATTTTGGCTTATGTGAAACACAATTGCTAACCTATACATATCAAATGCATTGATTTAGGATTTGCATGTGTTGATTCAGAGTTGAATATTTTTGGATTGTTTGAGCTTAAAATTGATTGAAGTGGATATGTTAATTTATATATAATATACATTATTTTGGATTGTATATGTGCTTATTTAAAGTTGGATGATTAGGATGTTGGATTTGGTGGATTTGAGTAACATTAGATTGGATTGGGAAATTTGGATTTTGACGTGGGAAAGCTTGAATTGTGGCAACATTTAAAAATAAAAAAGAATTAATCAAGTTCATAAAGGAATACAAATGATTTGTATTTTAAGAATCTACATATAATGAGTTACACGAGTTTTAAAAATGAAGACATTCCAAACACATTAACAACCTATGATTATTTAAGTGGGTGTATCAATCCTTCTAGGCCCATAAATATACTATTTATCAAGTGATTAGTAGTTATGGACTGCCAAGTTATATGAGATCTCTTACCATTGGAGGTAAAAGGCTTTTCCCAAAAGTGAATTCTACTTTTCACCACTTGAAAACACGTTGTAACTTCTTGGGGCTAACTTCTTACCAATGCATTATAAGAAAGAATGGCCAAATGGCCATATCTAGGATAAATTATGGTTGCTAGGTGCATCTTGGATATACTTGAAGGGTACATGAGACCAAATCTATAGATGAAAGGGAACCAATTCAAACATCTTGGAAAAGGGAGTAACCCATATATAGGTAATAGCTCAACTTCTAGGAGTCATAGCTTATGATCAACACACTTGATTTTTTCAAACTGTAGTGTTCAGAGTGCTCTATGTGCTTGAAATTGATTTATTCAATTTACCCAATTTTTGGGTTCTAAAAACATCATTTGAAACCTCAAAACTTAATTTTAAAGAATTTTTCAATATTTTTGAATACTTAAATCTTTAATATATTCACCTCCAGACTTGATCTTGACTCAAAAATACCCATAATGTCCATTTTTCAAATTTGTAGATTTGGGTAAAATTTTAGGTCCCTATGTGCTTAAGTGTAAACTTTCTAAAAATACAGGCCCTTATATTTTTAGTCCTTTTTTAAAGTTTTAAACTATTCTTCAATATTTTTTAAAGGGAAATAAGCTTCATGGGTCTTTTCCAAACCAAAAAGAAAATAAAATTAAACATTGTTTTAGGTGGTGCAAGATTGCTCTTACACATTTGGATGCTCTTGCATCAAACACTGAGGGTAATTTGAGAAGTGACCTTACATCTCCAATGTTTGAGGAAGACCAATACAATCAACCTTTGCTTTAGATAACCATGATGAATCTTCAACAAGTATTCCTTTCCATTTGACCAAGTATTCTTCATACTACCTATTTCTTATGCTCCTCACACAACTATCTAATATCTCGTCTCTTTCTTCCCTCTCTAAAATAGGTGCTAGGATATGCCACTAACCTTCTACTTTTCCATATTCTATATTTCCTTCATGATACTTTGATAAATTAGAAATAGTGAAAATGAGTGAAAAATTAATTCCACTTGGCAACTCAACTTAATAGGCATTCCCTGACTAATGCTTCAAAATATTGCAAGGTCCAAATTTCTTCATCATCAGATTATTATATGTTCCTATAGGGAACCTTTCATTCCTAACACAGACCATAACCTCTTCTCCAATTCTAAGTTCTTTGAATATTTTTATTTGATATTCTTTCTCCTTATACTGATGATTCATTTTTGTAAGATGATTCCTTAGCTCTTCTTGTATATTCTTAATGTGTTTTGTAATTTTTTTGCATCTACAATTATCTTCACCTTCTTATATGTCTTTCTCAATTTTGAAACATTTCTTGGAATACTCCCTTATACAATATAGAATGGTGATTTTCTTGTACTCATATTTACTGAGTTGGAATATCTCAAAAAGGTTGCCCAAATTTTTATTTACTACTTTTATTTGAACATCAGTTTGTAGATGGTGTGCATAATTGAATTTCAAATCTATCTTTAACTTCTTACATGAAGTCCTTTACAAATATCCAACAAATTTTAAGTCTCTATTGAAAACTATGCTCTTAGGTAGAGCATGAAGTCTAACCACCTACCTAAAAAATATATTTGAAATATGAATTGCATCATTTGTCTCCTAACAAGGAATGAAATGTTCTATCTTGAAAAATCTATCAACCACCACCAAAATAGAATTATGGCTTCTTTGATATCCTTGGTAAACCAAGTACAAAATCCATGTTGATGTCTTCCCATGGTCCTTCGGGTGCAAGTAAAGGTTAATATAAACTAGTGTTTTGACTCTTTCCCTTAACCATCTCGCATACTATACAACTTTGTACAAAAATTTCCACATCCTGATATAACTGTGGCGAATAATAATTCTCACTTACCAGGGCAACCACTTGTCTCTCCTAAAATGTTCTGCTAATGCTCCACTATTCCTTTTGGTGACTGTGGCTTAAAATTCAATCCAAAACTATCTTGGTTGTGATTTACTTCAATATACAAACTATGGATAAATAGAGTCAACACTCTGCCTGTGTAAGGGAGATTGGAGCTTCACAACAAGAAATTCCCACAACTAACACCATATGGTACAATTGAAAACAAAACAAGGCAATATTCATATCAAAGACAACATCAAAGCTTGCACAACATTAAAGGAATGAAGGCACAACTCACTAATCTCCATCACAAATCAACATGTTTTATTGGAAAAACAAGAAGATTTACAACCGGCCACCTTCTTCAAAGACAATGATAACACAACAAACAAAAACAAGAAATCAACACAAACCAAATTTGATCTTTTTTATTATTGATTGTGTAGACATGCAAAATTAACACTCTACATTTGATCAGGTTCATTCATCAACTGAACTAGATTTCACATTAGGTTCACCTTCATTCATTTAGCAGGTAATTTCATTAATCTCCATTCCCTAAGGTCATTTAAAATCAAATAAACATTATCATCAACCTTTTAATAAATCAAACATCCATTTAAATCAAATCCTAAATCATATTCCATCATTTTCTAATTTAAATAAATCAAATATCAAAGTCTTAAAAGTCAACTCACCTAATCATCATTAAACTAGCATAATCATCATTTATTTAATCTAACCATGATTAAATACTAATCTCACCCACTTGCATTCTCTAGATATCTCCACTTGCACAAATAAATTAATTTTATTGATTTATTAAAAAACCCTCATTTTCCCTCAACATGACAAGTTGATTTGTCCCTCCAACATTGTATTTATTGCTGTTTTTCTTGTCCCCCTCTCAAAATTTATTGCAAAATTTGAATTCAAATTCTCCCTCTCATGGGCAGTCTTCCCAAATCTTGCACATCCATTGACCACTCACCACTTGACAAGTGTCCTATTCTCATTGGAGGATCTTTAGTCCCACATTCACCATCTTGGCCAATCTCTCATCAAGAAAATCTATAAAAGAAGGCCTTCATCCTCATTCATGGATCCACAACTTTTATGCAAGGTTACTCTCTTGGTTTGAGGGCTAATCTTGTTCACAACTCCACAAATCTCCATCATCTCCACAACTTGATGCAAAGTCACTCTCTTCATTTGAGAACTGATTTTGTCCACAATCTTCACAACTCCACAATTTCATCCAAAAAGCATATGCAAAGTCACTCTCCTTGAGAACTGATTTTGCTCATCATCTCCATTACATTTACATCATCTTAAGCTTTGATCAAGGATTGGGAAAGGGTCACTAGCACATGTGACACCAATCCACTATGAGATGAAGTTGATTCATGTTGTTTGTATGCTTATTTGGTTTTTCTTATTGTTTTAATATCTTACTTAGCATATCTAACATGTTTCATTATCTCATAGGGATGTTGAGGATTATTTTGGTTTTAAAATGCTAACCACATGCAGATTTTCACATCCACAGATTGTAGCCACAACAATGGAGAGGTTTTTTCTTGATAATCGAGAATTGAACTCTTTAGAAAATTATCTCCACTCCCCTATAGCTGCCCCAATTCTCCACACCTCTCCTAGCACCACTCCTTGTTGTTCCCACAACAACCGTCACTACCCATTCTTCTTTTTCTCACATCAAACCTGGCAGTCTCCTTCCTACGCTAAAAGTCTGCCTTTTTTCTATTGTCTACGCCAACATCCAGCAAATTTTTCCCATCTCCCCATCGATGCTTCTTTCTCCCTCTTCTCCTATTGATGCCTTTCTTCCACGCAATTGGAAATTGAAAAACTAATTCAATAATTACTTCTTTTTCCAACTGCCAAAAACAATTAGCTGTTTCTTTCCATCTATGTAAAGTTTTTTTTTTTTTTTTTTGCATATAGGAATTATCTTCTCACGTGGGGTTTAAGACTAGTGTTTTAACAGTTGGAAAATGAGGAAATGTATCAACCTCACACAAGGAAGAATCTGCCTCAAATTATCTATATAAAAGCAAAAACTTGGTTACAAAACCTGTAATCCAAAACCCAAAATTATAACCACAGAAAAATCCAAACAAAAGCCAAAATTGAGAGTTGATATTACTGCATCAAACTCCCTTGGAAACGAAAAAAATCATGAGCTTCTACTCATGCTCGGTCATCAACACTATGACCATATTTGCAACCTATAGAAACTAAGTTGCATTTATTGTTATCATTCTTGTCAACCTACAAAAATTAAGTTCCAAAATTGATTTCTGACATTCCAACAAGTTTGCAATGGGAAAAAAACATCTCAGATCTAGCACCAGAGGACTATAAAAAGTATTTTTGAAAGCCTATTCAAAGACCCATTCGCCTAGGGGAAAACCAATCCCTCTACACATGCTAGAATAAGATTTTGGTGATAGGTACATAAAATCTAATGTCTCCTAGCTATGCCTGCAAAGTGTTGTTCCAATTTGTTTATCTTCGGGAACTTGCATTTTACATATTATGTCATATAGTTCAATTAGTTTCATCATTTCAAATCATTTCTAGATCATTCTTAATCATCCTAAGGCCCTAAAGAATCACCAACCCAGGTCTGATTGATTCACCATTGAGGTTGAAAGTTAATCTCTTGGATTTGTGGTTGGTATTCTAATGAAATCTTGGAAAAGGCCCCTTACGTCCTAGGTTCTTTGAATTTAGGACCTAGGACCCCCCCTTTTCCACCTTTTTGCAGTCAAATAAACATTATCTTCTTCTGAAGAAAAATGTGAAAAGGAATACAAACGAGATGAATGATCAACCATATTGATAGCAATGATATTCCTAACTTCTCCAAGTCCCTTATGTACACTCTATCCAGAGTGAACTCAAGTGTATTGCCTTGACCACCATGGGTAATTTGATAAACGAAAAGGAGATTAGTGGACAAAGAAGGAACACAAATAACATCATTAAAAGTGCCCCTAATTTTTGTTGGTGTGAATAAGTCTTGCACCTACTTTATTCCTTTACTAGGGACTCAGGGGACTTAATTCACATGTTAAGTTTACTTAGGATAAAAGATTCTTTTTAGAAGTATTAGTTGTCTTATCTAGACTTTACGTTTTCCTAAGTAGTTATGAGTTAGTTGTCTCATGTGATAGGATTAAGACACTTGTCATGATCTTTTCTTATCCTATCTCTCATCCTTGCCTTTATAAGCAAGGCATCTCTAGCATATTTTGCATTGTATTTTATTGCATAGAATATTGATCATTGTATTATATTGCAATTTTTGTTTGGTAGAATAACATCTTCCATTGTTGCTTCTCTCTATCTCTTGTGGAGGTTATTTGGTGTTGCAGATTGAAGATCTTGGGTTGCTCACTTCTACATGGTATCAAAGCTTTGAATCTTGCAAGCGCCTTCCATTTTTTTCATTAGAGAGTTTCTGCAATCAAGTTTTCTAATGTGATTTGAGTTTCTTGTATGATCTTGCAAATTCCCCGTATACTCTTCTCTTGCGTTTCAATACGATCTTGAAAATCAGAAAGGGTTTGCAAAATTTTTTTAATCCTATATTACATGTATGCATTTTAGTGAGATTTGGTGATTGCAACACTTTTGGCTATAGTGGTAGTATTTTAGGTTATCCCATTGCATCCAGGAGGCTCGAGAAAGTTAGATTTGGCTTTTGTTTCACTCAATTTGGTCACCATTTGTATTTTTGGAAAACAAGGGTTTGGAGCTCAGATATGGTGAACAACTTTTTACATGAGCATTTTTGGCAAAAAATAACTTCACCATTGCGTTCAGGTGGCTGTTTGCGAGAATTTTGATATATAATTTGACTATATTTGGTGAAAGTTAAATTTGGGGAAAAAAATTTAGTTGAAGCGCTGAACGATCCCCCAACCAATGAAGGTACGACAAAATTATTATTTTTTTAAATAAAAATTCTGCATATTTACTTCTATCGGGCAGTATTTTTGTTAAAAATTTCAAAAAATATATATAATAAAAAAGCGCTCAACGCTTTTGTGTGTCAAGCACTTTAAGCACTGTAAGGTTGACCGTGACAGACTTTAAGTCTGCAGACCACGATTTTATAAGCCACGACTTATTAGCCGCCACTAGCCGATAACCGCCAAGTGGGTGGTTAAGTCAGTGATTGCAAGAAGAAAACTGTTAGTCGCCAGTGTAAACCATCGTGCATGTGACCAACAACGAGGAGACCGGTAGTGGTTATCGATAACCACTAGCTTTTTTGCCACCTTGCAGTGCATGGTCACGTGGAGAATTGAGGGCCAACCCCTGGGGGCTCTAGTTTTGCACTCATATAGTGTTCATTTTTGCTCCTGGTTAGTGTTGAAAGTCCTTCAAGTAGGCCTTTTTTAAATTTTTGCATAACTTTTTGCCATGATGTCATATTTTCAAAAATGAGAAATCGTCAGAAAGCTGGTTCGATGAACTTCGTAGTGGTATAGGTGATTTTTTTAGATTTTGACATTTTTTTTCAATTTTTCAGCCTGAAGGTACAAGTGCATTTATTGCTTATAATTGGCATAACTTTTGCATAGGAAGTGAAAATTTGACAAACTTTTTTAAAAATTGCTCAAAAAATCACAAGGAATTTATTTGTAACCTTTATTTTTAGTTTTGACAACCTCTTTTTTTTTTTTTAAATTGTAAAAATCACCATGTGTTATAAACAGTTGATTTGAGCTTGTCACTTATACAAATTGCAAAATTTCTTCATTATAATTTGTTGGGGGGTTGCAAATTGAGTCTTAATACATTTTGGGGGGTGAAAGGCACAATTTAAGTGCCATATTGTCTTCTTTATTTTGGTGTTCATGGCGGATCTAAGGAAAATTAAACCATTCACTCCACACAATTATCATACATGGAAGCTAAAAATGACTCAATTGTTACAATCTAAGGGTCTATGGCCAATCTTAGATGCAAAACAACTTGATTTCACAAGAGATTATGAAAAATTTGTCCATAAATGTAAAATGGATGAAGCAAAAGGGCTCATTGGCTTACATGTATTTGATAACTTGTTTCATATTTCGGAGTGTAAAACACCTAAGAATGTTTGGGATAAAATTGAAGAATTGTATGGTAAAACAAATTAGTTCATAGTCTTGCAACTTCAAGCGGATCTACAATCATTTTCTTCAGATGCATTTCCTTCAATTCAGGATTTCCTTGCACAATTCAAGCTGATTTTATCTCAATTGAAAGGATGTGGGCATGATATATCTAGTGATGAATGTATCTTCTTGATTTTTTCTAAGTTGAGAGGCCCTTATCAAGTTTTTTCTTCTACTTTCTATTCAATTATGGATGCCATGGGGAAAGATTACAAAATGCCCTCTTTTGAGTTGTTTTGTGAGCGTCTTACTAGGGAGGAGACCAAGTTGATTTAGTTGGATGCACTACCTAGTTCTAAGAATCATGCTCTAATGGCTCAATCATCCAAGGGAAAAGGAAAGAATAAGAAGAAGCCAAAGACATAATCATCTTCAGGTAGTGAGACTCCCTCCAAACCGAAGCAAAAGAAGAATCAGAAGTCCACTCCATCTCCTTCTTCTTCTACCTATAGAGATTTTTCTTCCAAGTCCAAGAAAAAGGATATCCTTGTTCATTTTGTGGAAAAACTAGGCATGATGCGACTCATTGTTTCAAGAGACTTGAAGCCTTGAAGGAAGCTATGAAAAAACACAACATTTCAGTGTCTAAGCCTTCTTCTATGGGAAAAGGACAAGCTCTTTCAGCATGGGCCATTCATTCATCTTCAGATAGTTGGATTCTAGATTCAGGTGCTTCACATCACAAGAGCAATTCATGTGATCTTCTTGATTCCATTGTTCATACTTCTACTTCTCAAATTGCAATTGAGAACTCTTCACAGATTCCAATTTTGGGATAGGCTCCGTTCAGATGCTAAATGGGTGCATTGAGGATGTTCTTCTTGTTCCTAATTTTCAGCAAATCTACTTTCCATATATTAGATTTGTCATTTTGGAGATGAGAAGTCAGTTGAGTGTACTCCATAGAATGTGACTATTAGATAGTTGTAGGATCCTGAGAAGGTTGTTGCCATGGGGATAGTTGATCATGAGAACCATTTGTATCGATTTGATGGCTTTGAGTCTTCATCAGGTTCTTGTTTTGTTGCTCATGCTGATTCGATGAGAAATATTTGACATGAAATATTTGGGCACTTGAACTACATATATCTTCAACATATGCAAGCACATAACTTAGTGGTTGGTCTTCCTAGGATCACTTGCACGGATGGTGTTTGTCAAGGTTGTGTTCTTTTCAAGCAACATCAAGATCCTTTTCCTAAGGGTCAAGCTACATGTGCAACCACACCCCTTGAGTTGGTCCATAGTGATCTCATGTCATTCCCAACTACTTTTTCATGGGTTAAGTATGTGCTCACATTCATTGATGATTTTTCCTGCTGCACATGGGTCTATTTTTTGAAGCTCAAGAGTGCGGTTCTCACCAACTTCAAGACCTTCAAAAAAATTGTGGAGAAGCAGTCAAGTTTTTCTCTTCGATAGATATGCACATATAATGGGGGGGAGTATGTCAATAAGGAATTTTAGGATTTTTGCAGTGAGCATGGTATTCTTCATCAACACATGATTCCTTATACTCCTCAATAGAATGGTGTGGTGGAGAGAAAGAACAGGACTCTTAGGGAGGTGGCCAATTGTATGATTCAATCTAGGTCCATGGCTCTAGCATTTTGGGTTGAAGTTGTCAATTATGCCAATTATATTCAGAACCGTATGCCCCACAAGGCAGTGCAAAATATGACCTCAGGCTTGGTCTCATCACAAGCCTAATGTATCCTTCTTCAGAGTATTTGGTAGTGAGGCTTGGGCATTTATTTCAGATGGTTGGCGTAAATCAATGGAGAAGAAGAGTCAGTGGTACATTTTTGTTGGCTATTGTGAGGATGTGAAGGTATACAAATTGTTTGATCTTGACACATGAGAGGTTAATTTCTGACATGATGTTCAATTTTTTGAGTCCTTCACCCAAACAGATCCTCCTTCGACTTATTATTCATCACAACCTACTCAATCTTCTTCAATTGATGATGCTTTGCTACTTGAGGAAGATTTTGATGATGGTCTTGATCCACCTCCTCATACTTCACCCACTAGGCCACGATGGGCTCGAGTTACTCTCGAGGAGGCCAATCCTTTTGTTGGTGATCCCTTAGACACTCACCACACTCATTCTCAGGTTTCAGGAATCAGTCTTTTGAGTCATGCTATTTCAAATGATCCTTAGAAGTTTTCAGATGCTTCAAGTATTCCATAGTGGGATAGTGTTATGGCTGATGAGTATTCTTCTTTGATGAAGAATCATACTTGGGATCTTGTGCCTCTTCCTAAGGGAAGAAAGTTGGTTCGGTGCAAGTGGGTGTATCGTACCAAGTATGTAATGGATGGTTCCATTGACAAGTATAAGGCTCATCTTGTTGCAAAGGGATTCTCTCAATTAGTTGAAGGAATTGACTACTCTGAGACCTTTGCTCATGTTTCCAAGATGGATTCTATTCACCTTGTCCTTGCTATAGCTACATCATAGGGATGGTCAGTGTATTAGATGGATGTGAAGAGTGCTTTCTTGCATGGGGATCTTCATGAGGAGATCTATATGGAGCAACCACTAGGTTTGGTGTAGGACTCTTCACTTGTTTGTAGGCTTCAACATTCATTGTATGGTCTCAAACAGGTCCCTCGGGCTTGGTATGAGAAGATGGATAGTTTCTTGCTTGCTTCCAGCTACAATATCTACCATTCCAATCCCACAGTTTATACTCAAAGACATGGAGAAGAACTACTCATACTTGTGCTCTATGTGGATGACTTGCTTCTCATAGGGAGTTCTACTTCCATGATTCAGAGTACACAATGAGCATTCATGGAGTGATTTGATATGACTGACCTTGGTATTTTGCATTACTTCCTTGGCCTTTAGGTTCATCAGACTTCTGAGGGGATCTTCATTTTCCAGCAGAAGTATGCTCTTGATTTGCTTTAGAGGTTTGGCATGGCTAATTGTAAACCTGCCCCCACTCCATTCCAGTTAGGTGTTGTACTATCTACCAGTTGCTCTACTCCTACAGTTGATCCTACCTTGTATTGACAGTTGGTTGATAGTATTTTGTACTTGACGCATAGTCATCTTGATATTTCCTTTGTGGTTGGACTTGTCTCTCGCTTCTTAGAGGAGCCTCATGAGAGTTATTGGAAGTCTACCAAACGTATCTTGAGATACATTCAGGGCACTACTCATTTCAACATTCATTACACATCAGGAGCTTCTCCGATTGTGGGCTTCATTGACTTAGATTGGGCTGGTGATGTCAGTGATTAGAAGTCTACTTTTGGCTTTGTGTTTTGCCTTTGTTCTAGTCTGATTGCATGATCATGCAAGAAGTAGACTGCTATTGCATTATCATCGCCAAAGGTTGAGTATCGAGGTGCAGTTTTGGATAGTCAAGAGGTTTTGTGGCTTCAACAGTTGATGACTGAGTTTTGATTCCCTTCGACTCAACCTACTACTCTTTGGTGCAATAATCAGAGTGCCATTCATATCTCTCACAACCCAGAGGAGCATTAGCGCACTAAGCATATTGAGATCCACATGCAGTTCATCAGGTAGCTCATTTAGGACGGTGTTCTTATCTTGGAGTATTTGCCTACAGATCAGTAGGTTGCAGACATCTTCACTAAATCTTTGGCATTGCCTCGTTATCTTCAGTTGCAATCGATGCTTAGGGTGAAGGAAGTTGTCCTTGGGGGGTCTTAAGGAGTCCTCCTTCCTTCTTCAGTTTTTTAGTTTTCTTTGCAAATTTTTCTCTCTTCTGGAGAGGATTTTTCTCCCACAGGGTTTTTCTCCTTTTCTCTGCTTGTGAGAGATTTTTTTGTTTTGTACATGGGTACCTCATTGCGCATTGTTGTCGGGACCCATCTTTTGCATATTTGCATTGGTTTGTTCCTCCCTAAGTTGCACTTAAGTGGGGTGTTGGTGTGAATAGGTCTTGTACCTATTTTATTCCTTTACTAGGGACTTAGGGAACTTAATTCACATGTTAAGTTTACTTAAGATAAAAGATTCTTTCTAGAAGTCTTAGTTGTCTTATTTAGAATTTACACTTTCCTAGGTAGTTGAGTTAGTTGTATCATGTAATAGGATTAAGACACTTGCCATGATCTTGTCTTATCCTATCTGTCATCCTTGCCTTTATAAGCAAGGCATCTCTAGCATATTTTACATTGTATTCTATTGCATAACATATTGATCATTGTATCATATTGAAATTCTTGTTTGGTGGAATAACATCTTCCATTGTTGCTTCTCTCTAGATCTCTTGTGGAGGTTATTTGGTGTTGCAAATTGAAGATCTTGAAGATCTTGGGTTGCTCACTTCAACAATTTTCAAATATCATTCAAGATATTGGACTAAAGTTCCATACAAGTTATGACATAAGTGATAAAAACATGGGTAGAGAATGTTTTGTAGAAGGATGCACTATGTCAAACATTTATCAAAGAATGTAGAAAAATCATGCCTTGATGATTATCAAGATCAAATTCCTTATCAAGACCAACATTAAATAGGGTTGATGATGGTGGATGATAGAAAGGAAACATAGAGATGATTGATTAGGATGATATAAGAAAGATAAGATGGGATAAATGAGACAACTTTCCTCCAAGTGCATAGTATTTAGATAATTGATTTATACATGATGCTTGTGAATAGGTTTTCATCATGGTACTTATCTAGGGCACCATGAAAATGGTTTTCACCATTGGATGAATGCTACCCAATTCAATTCAAGTTGCACTTGCAGATTTCTTATGAATGGATGTAAAGTGGTTAAACTCACACAAAAATCATAACATTGTGTGAACTCGGGATGCCTAAAAAATAGCTATGGATGATGGATTTGTAGGTTTTGAAGAAAGATGATCAATGATGGAGATATAATGAGAGATGGATGGTACATATTAAGCTGATTGAGTGGTTAAGAGATGGAAGGCAGGGAATGAAAGGGATATATTTAATTTAATAAATGATTTGAGGAGATACTTATGAGATGAGTGGTGAGAAATAAAAGAAATATTTAATTTATTTAATTTATTTTGGGGTTTTTATGTGGGGGACTTAGTTAATTTAATTAATTAAATCATGTTGAAAGGGGACTAGGAATAGGAAAAATGTATTAGGACTTAGCAAAAAATGGGTTTGCACTTAGGGAAAATTAGAAATAAATTGGCAAAAAATTAGGAATACAATCTTGATAATAAGTTTATTTGATTTACTGGGATAATCAAGACCCGAGGATAAAAGTAAGTGTCCTCAATTTCTATTAAAGGAATTCATCTGATAGTAGTCAATGATGGAAGTGAATACTAGTGATTGTCTTTAGGATCCAACCATACTAGTTGTTCTAAGTCAACAAAAGGTTGTCCTAGAGAGTAGAGAACCAAGTTTTTGATAGAATTTATATTAGAATTATCATATTTCATAATTTACAACCAATAAATACATCCACTGTTGCCAACCATGGTCTACCAAATATTAGTGGCTATCCTTTTAGGTTGGCCTTTTGGCTATAGGAAAATAAAATCTATTAGATATTCGAAAGAATCTAGTGTGATGACCAAGTACTCAATAACTTCTTCTAGTTTAATGATTTATTGATCTACCAATTGGGTAAGTGCAAGAAGTTGGGTCCACTTTTTGGCCAAAAAGTGGAAGTGTTTTTCCTAAAAATGGAAGTTTGTCATAATTGGACTAAAAATTCGAAGCACTTACACATAAAATCTTTAAAAAGTCTAGTAATATAAAATGTAGGATTTGAGTCTAGTTTTC
>VDFB02070444.1:0-13295 GCA_007258455.2 Sequoia sempervirens
GCGTTTTGAACTCAAAACGCATATGCATTTTAGAACGCGTATGCGTTTTGAACTCAAAATGCGTACGCGTTTCTAAAAAGTATTTATTTTTTTAAATAATTAAGAAAGTAAGGAACGCATATGCGTTTTGTAACGCATACACGTTTTGTAAAAACGTGTATGCATTTTTTAAATTCAAAATTCCCAACCCACATGCTGCCTCGGTTTTAGGCTCGAAAAAGGCTTGGCAATCCGAGCCTTAGCCTTTGACCTGCAACTAAAAAACTAAGGCAAATTGAAGAAGAATGTCCAACTTTGACAACATAGATGATGGACTTTTTTTCTGAATGAGTCTATAAAATTAAAACCCATTAGAGAACACAATGTCTACTTTCTAAATATATATTTTTTGTTAAAATTGGATTACGTTTGCTATTTTTTAATTAATTTCTAAGCAAACTAGTCCTTAAACTTAAAATATCAGGTTTTTTTGGTTTTTTAATAACTTTTTATTGGTTGATTTTCTTGTAAAAAAAATTATATGGGACCAAAACTTCAGACAATTCTCTACACAATGAAAAAAAAAAGAGTCAAAAAATGTTTTGTTTAGGTCCAATTATGTTGTCCGTACACGTTGATTTAAAAAAAATCAATTAAGGCAATAAAATTTAATAAAAAAAATATTCAACCAAAAATTACAAAAAAATCCAAACCAAACTTCATGTTGTTAGCTCTCTTTTCCTAAAAGGAATTAGTAAAATAATTTTATTTGGGCCAAAAAGTGTTGTCCGTACACCTGCTTGGTATGGTAAAAAAATAGGGACTTTTAAAAAGTGGTTTTTATAGATCCTTATCAAAATGTAATTTCTATAAACTGGGTATTTTAATAATTTACATATTTGGAAACTAGATTCAAAATGATAAATTTCATATTACTAAATTTTTTTAAGATTCATTGTGGAAGTGCCTCAATTTTTCAGTCCAAGTGTGACAAATTCTGAAAAACAGCAAAAGCATTTCCACTTTTTGAGCTTTTTGTGTACCCAACTTCTTGCATCAGCCCAAGTCCGAGGCGAGTCTGAGTCTCGTTACTATGGTTATGGTACCAACAAAAGGTGATTACACATTGGCTGAATATATCCTCATCAAAATGACCAAAAATAAATTTCAAATTTGTAAGTAAACTTCGACAGTCAAGAAAAATAGTCATAAAAATTGGAAGTAAACTTTGGCAGACATGTAGTTGAACTTAATTCATCTCGCTTTATGCCTCTTGTCAGAAATTAGGATCTACCCTCCTAAATTTGGACCACATCGATTACCTCCACATAAAACTAGACATCCTTGGTCTTCTTGGTTCCCACGCCATGATATGGTTATGCAAATGAAAATGAAGCAAATTAATCATCTCCTTCTCTATTGGCTAGAAGAATGCATGCTTAATGTTTTGATACATGATGATACATGATATCATCTCTCTCTTCTGCTCTCATGGTTGAATAGCGAAATCCATTATGGTAGGCCTCCAGAGTTCTAGTCATCTTTCATCCTCTTCCACCAAATGCTGGCCTAATTGGCTTTGTTTTTGAAAGTTGAAGTTTCTCCTGAGTCACCAGTGTAGCTCTCTCTACCTTTTTAGACTCTTTCATTGCTAGAGATTATCTCTGGGATTTAATCATTTGTACCAAATGTACGTTGATGTGCTTTGAATCCTTGCATCTAAAGGAAATTTCCTTAACGTAAATACTGCTAGGGAATTTCAATGTTGCCATTGTAGTTGGAATTAAAGCCAGTACCTGCAGCATTGAAAATTATCCTTATATAAGAATTCCCTCCATCTTGTTGGCTACATGAAATTTGATTCTTATTCCTCTTCTACATCAGAGGGTTCATATCCTTGATCTGACTCTTCTAAATTATCAAAATCAGAATCAATAGCTTCCATATTCAAAAATTCCCAACCACCATCTTCAATAAATTTATCTGGATCATCAGTAATACTCTTCAAAATTGGCCGCCAATTTGAAAGTTCATTATGCTTTCATAATACTTTATATCCATGGATTTCAACCATTCCTTGATGCCATCAAGTGAATATTGAAGAATGACATCTATACGGAGTGCATCCCACTTGAAGTCTTTGAAAACAATAGCCATATCAAATTCCTTTTGCCCAAGTCCTACTCTCTCAAGGTTAACAATCTCAATCTCACTAATAGGGATTACTAAGGGAGGTAATTCCACCAACTCTACCAAACAATTTACCATAGGAACAATAAAATCAAAGGCTTTGAAAGGAACTCCATGAAAACCAAGCTCTCTAAATGGTATATCAAACTCTAGTCCATTACCTCCACATAAAACTGGACATCCTTGGTGTTCTTGGTTCCCATGTTGTGATATGGTTATGCAAATGAAAATGAAGCAAATTAATCATCTCCTCTATCTTGAAGAATGCATGCTTAGTGTTTTGATACATGATATGAGCTATCTCTTCTACTCTCATGGTTGAATATTACTGAAATCCATTATGGTGGGCCTCTAGAGTTCCAGTCATGTATCTTCCTCTTCCACCAAATGATGGCATGTTCCACAAGTCTGCCAGCCTAATTGGCTTTGTTTTTGAAAGATGATCCTGACTCATCAATATTAGTTGTAACTTTTTTGAAATTTTATTATGGTACGTGCACTCTGATATGATGTAATATGATTATGGTTTTGTCTCATATGTTGTAATATTAGATATATAACCAAAAAAAAAATTATTGCATGAAATAAATAATAAATTTTCATTTTAAATGTTTTTTTTTTGTAGAACATGGGTCTTCCAGAAGGTCAAGATGATCCTCAACATGATATTATAGATCCACAAAATATTGGTTCTGTTGGTACAGATCACATGGTAGAGGATAATGATGACGCAGATATGGAAGAAACTGAGGCCGATGACAATGATGATGACGATGATGACGACGACAACGATGAGGATGATGATGATGATGATGATGATGATGATGATGATGATGATGATGATGATGATGATGATGATGATGATAATGATGATGATGATGATGATGATGGGTGATTATGACGATGATGATCACGATGGTGATGATGATGATGATGATGAGACAGTTGGTGATAGTAACCAGTGACATTCATGATCATATAGAATACATCATGGATCATTGTTGATATATCGTTATGATGACTCTTTTCATGGTTACTATCATCTTTATCATTTTCATAGCCTACAGTACTATATTGTTGAGTTGTATCATATTGACATATATCATTTTCACTATATCATTTGGACATGTATCATCTTGACTTGTATCAATTTGAGTTACATAATTTATCAATTTTATTTATATCATTTGTACATGTATCATTTTCACTTATGTCGACTGTTGGACGTATCATTTTGACATATTTTTGATGTACTGGCATATTTGACTTTCACTTGTTTTAGTTATATATGATGATGATCTTATCAGTATTGACTTGTCAATTTATATATATTAAAAGTGGTTAATGATTTTTGGATGGATATTTATTAAGTATGATGATTTTAATTTATTGCTCAGGATGGATGTCAAATTCAATTAGATTATAGATATTTGACTCACTTGTTTTAATTATAGATGATTTGATCATGTTACAATAATTATATTATTATTTAATCATATGAGTTAAATAATTAAATTACTTATTCTATAATCATATGAGTTATTTAAGAGGCACAATATATTTAACTAATTAAATTGAAATAAAACATATTAAATTAATAAATGGAAGCAAAATAAGAAGCATTTTTAGAAGCAAAAATAAAGCAAAACAAGAAGCAAAAAAGGAAGCCAAACAAGAAGCATTTTTAGAAGCAAAAAAGGAAGCAACAATGAAAGCCAAATTAGAAGCAATCTTGGAAGAAAAATTGAAAGCAAAACCGGAAGCAAAGATGGAAGCAAAATTGGAAGCAAAATTGAAAGCACAATTGGAAGCAAACTTGGAAGCAAAACTAGAAGCAAAAGGGGAAGCAAAACTGGAAGCAAAACTAGAAGCAAACCTGGGAGCAAAACTAGAGGAAAAAATGGAAGCAAAACTAGAAGTAAAATCGGAAGAAAAACCAAAAGCTCCAAATTGGGCGCTAATTTAGGCACTATTTCCAACGTTATTTCCCAATGCGATTTTAGGCGTTAACAGAGGCACTATTTTTGGTGCTATTTTTTGGCAATATTTCAAGCGCTAACGGGGACGCTGTGATTTTCTGAAACTAACCATAGTGCTAATTCTGGCATTATGTCCAATGCAAAATTTAGCATGAAAGACGGCACCGAGATGATCATTCTTGTTAGCACCGAGTTTAGTTTCGGCCAGCTCGCCCAATTCGTGGACTGAAATACACTGAAATCCTATGTTATTTGCCTGTTCTATTGTAGTGTATGTAAACCCTTAATGGTTTGTTGTTGTCTTCTCTCCACAGTCTAAGGTAACAATGAACATCATTCTCCTCTCAAAATGCAAAAAATGGTACTCCTAAATCTTTTTATTTAGTAGGACCCCTGAAGGGTTTCTTGGATGTTTGATTATCAATCACTACCTTTTTTACCAATTTCATCAAACAACATAGTAGCATTCATTTACTATTAAATGTGTTAGTAATTGACTGCTTTCTACTGCACATACAACAAACCATTGATGGAAGCCTACATTGTATATATCTCGGTTAATTCATGAAAGAAAAGAATGCATTTTAATTATATATGTATGTATATACACACACACATACATACATATATATGTGTGTGTGTGTGTATATATGTATGCATACATATGCATATATATGTATGTATAGATACATATGTGTCTATATATATGTTAGTATGTATGTATCTATTTTTGAAAGGATGGTCATAAAATTTATAAACTCTATCTTGTACACTCTTTGAAAGTTACTTTCATGAAGTGTGAGTTTAACAGTTATATTCATGAAGTGTCTATTTAAATGTTATAAGTAGATGAGGGTCTTTTTTCTCACTGGTTATTCCTTACTAATCCCACTTACAAATAGAAGCCTAATTTATATTAAAGAGTAAGACATATAATATAATTCCATTATGTTGCTTCTTCTTCTTAAAAAAGGTCTTCCTCAATAATAGGATGCTTCTTCTTCTTAAAAGGTCTTCCCCAAGTGCGTAGGCAATACTGGAATCACAGATGATCATCCATCAACATATCATGAGACCCACAAGGATTCCTCTTGGCCACAAAGGGCATATAATCATACTTAAGCTTTGAATACTTCAATACCTTTGAAATGGTTAATGTAATGTCCAAAATAGGAATTACACTAATTTTAACCTACATTACCAATTTCCTAAGCAAATAATGGATTTAGAGAGTACCTCGGCTTGATTTAATCCCTACAAACAAGTTAGAGATCAATTACAATAATAACTTAGCAAGTAGAGTATCATGGTTAAACATTAGTAAATCCATAGTAAATTCATTAATCTAGTTATTTCCTTATCCTAGGGATGCTCAACCATGGGAGAACATGAAAGAGAGTGACTCAATGGGGTGTCCTTAGCCTCTCTAGGCCCAAAAGAAGTACCCTTTGGACTAAAAGGAAGTACCCCTTTGGCCTCATATGGCCCATGCCATTCATATGAGGTGGCCTACCTAGTGAGGATTCTAATTTTTCCATTATCCCCTCATCTTGCCATCTTTCCCCATTTCCTCATGATTGACCTTTTTGTTACACCATGATAGGAGAGTGAGATCGTAAAGGGTGTCTTGGTAGCCAACTCTCTAGGCCAAAAGGAAATATCCTTTATAACAAAGGAAATACCCAATAATAGAATAGTATGCATGATCAACTTTAGCTGCATGCATTAGTTTTCAGCTTTTATAATAGTTAATAAACTTGACTTTCACCACAAAGTGATTGTCTTTCATCATAGATAATAACGCATGCAATCTACATGCTTAGTTTAGTTTTAGCAATTGATGTAATAGCCTTGTTCTTTTATATATGTACGCATGAATAAAGAGACAATTAATTTAAGCCTACAAAATACAAAACTGTGCATTATTCGTATACTTTGTTTTTTCTAAGTTAATTTTTTTTCTTTCTTTTTCTATTGTTATCTTTCATAACCTTCTGATCAGAAATAAGGCTATGTTTTAGATTCTAAATGAGGGCCCACTCATCGTGCCCCTTTTAGCAATTCTCCCTTCTCCCATTATGGTGAAAAATGTACATAGCAAGTTAACCAAGCTCATATATTTTCAAACAATCATATCAGCAATACATAATGAAACATGAAGGTGATGTCATAAGTTATAAATAACAATATGCATGAACCATTGATCATATTTAAACAATGCATTATATTCCCATGTAGATCCTACCACAAATATATTAACCTGCAAATATGAAATCACAAGATAGCTTATGCAAACATAGATTCTATTACTTGCTAGCCAATCTGTGTTTTCTTCATCCTTTTTAATTCCTAAATCAATATGCGCTTAACACTCAAAAGATATTGTTAGTGTAGATCAAACAGATAGGAGTCTACCATCCATAGCTATATTAAAGTATCATAATTACTTATATATATGTGTGTGTGTGTGTGTATATATATATATATATATTTATATGTATATATGTATATGTATATGTATATGTATATACATACATATATATGTATATATATATGTATATATATATGTATGTATGTATGTATGTATGTATGTATGTATGTATGTATGTATGTGTATATGTAGATGTATATATATTATATTAAATTATTCTTGACCGATTTCAATCTTCCCATAATCACTTTGTATAAATTTATATCTTTATACATACATGTAATTATATTCAACTTACTCCCCTTATTGATTTATCATTTATCCTCACTTATATCCTCCTATTTCCATTTTGTGCTTCCCTATATTTACCATTTTATTCCCAATTTGCTACTTATGCAGACTTTTAATTGATTATCTCTTTTAGATTACATTCATGTCTTTTCTTCTCTCATAATTATCTTAGATTTTCTTATTTATTTATTTCTTTTTGATCTAATGTTCCATTCCCTTATTTAGATCTCCTCCATGCTTTTATTGATTCCTCCTTATGTGCCTTTAATACCTAGTAAAATCCCCCAAGAGGGGTGACCATATGGAGAGAGGCAACTTTCATGAAAGGATGTGTGTATGAGTGAAGATTCAGCTATATTAGAGAAGCTCTAATTGTCGGCCTTGACACATCTCATTTAATTTTTTCGTAGGAGTGACTTTCCTTCACATACACCTTATGCTTTATCATTGCCTTTGTATTAGTTTGATTGCTTCCTTATAAATTTGTGTAAGAGTTAGGCATTCCTTGCTTTAATTTGGCTGATGTACTTATATCAACCACAATGAAATATTGATTATCTTTATATTAATCATTTACTTCTCATAATTGTTGTTTTTTTATTAATGTATTTTATATACATGTTTATTATTTTATATTTATATATATAATGTATATTGATTTTTATATTAGTTTACATATATTAATATATTTTTTGTTATATCATAATAATTATAATAATATAAGACTTTTTTGATAAATATAAAATTGTCATGTCATTTTGACTGAAGGAAAGTTGATAAGTAGCTGAGAGGTTCCCTATAAGTGCCTATAATTTCTCAAGGTCAATTTGTAACTCGCGATTATTGCAATGATTTTTCCAATATATCTCTATGTAGGGGGATGTTTGAGAAGTTACAAGATCGATATTTGAACTAGAGTATTACAATATTTTCTAAGATATTGTATTGGGAACTTTGTGAGGAGGATGTGGTGGATGGTCCAAGGATGGTGACCCTACCATGTCTAGTGGTGACAATACATTCATGATCTTTGTCTTTTATTTTGATAGTGGAAACATGTGAAGGGCTATGTGTGATACATCCCACAATATTATCATATTTGTAAGGGATTTTATTATATTAGATGTTATTAGTGTTTTTATTCGGGATTTACCTTTTTTGGGTGAAGTGGAGGTAGATCGGTTGTCTTGGGTATGCTTTGGAGTGGGTTTGATAGAGTCCTAGTTGATCATTTGGTGATGAGGATAAAGTTCCCTCAATCTCTATGTCTCCACAATCAATGATATCTTGACTATAGTTTTTGAGCTTCATGAATTTATTAGTTGCATGTCTTTTAATCCTATGATGACTCTAATATTCATTTTCCTTATATCAAGATGGTTTGGGTTTGGATTCATCAAACAGTTGTGTCATAGGAAATGTTACAATGTTTTCTTGTATGAGCTTCTTAAAAATGTCTATTGGTTCCCCAAGGGTGGTGAATTTTCTCTTAGGATTATTTTGGGTGTTTTATCTCTGTTGTCCTTGAGATACATAAACTATGTTAGTGTCATGGGGCACCTTGTAGAGGTGTTTTGAGTGGAATTTTATGTTCTCATAGCTTGAACATGTTTAACATCGATGATTCCATAACTAATTGTATTTTTATTTTTGGCCCAAAACATTGGCTTGTCATTATATTGTTTATCATTGTTTTCTTTATAATTTTTTACTAAGCCTTTGGCTATAAGGGAATTTTCAATGGACCTTTTTTCTATTATCTCATTGAAGGTAGAGGCACAATGTACCTACAAGTGAAATTCCATCTCCAAGTTAAAGTTTTAAATAAATATGTTCATGAGTTGTTTCTTAGGCATAGACCAAGGGAAGTGACTAGTGAGTCCTCTCCACCACTATAAATATTCCACAAAGATATCACCATTATGTTGCTAGGCATTTCAAGGATCAAGCATGATGACTTCATGTTCAATGTTATAGGAGAAATGAGCAAAAAAAATTAGATAGGTTTGCAAAGGTTGAGAAAAAACCATGGGGAAGGTGCATGAACCATTCCTAGGATTATCCACCTAAGTTACGAGGAAAAAAATTAGAGCAAGTAATGATCATCGTATGCTACCTCTTGGTATGCCATGAAAAATTCCTTAACATGGTCTCAAGGGTTTCCTTTCACTTTGTATTTATCAAATTTTAGAATTTGAAATAGTTAGGGAAACACATCATTATCATTGATTTGTCAAAAGGATAAGGACACAAGTATTCAAACTTCTTTTTTTGTTGTCTTTGTTGTAAGTTCTTTAAGAAAATTTTCATTTCCTCTCATTCTTGATCAAACTATGTTGTAAGTTCTGAAGGAGTGGGGACAACTTTCCTAGCTACATTGGACAGTACACATTGATGTGTAGGATATTGGATGTTAGGTTGGGGGGTAATGTATTGTTGGATAGGTGGGCTAGTATATTGTTGGATAGGTAGTATGACATTTAGAAAAGAGAAAAGTTATGAGTGGAATAGGTTTGAGATGTTTGGAAGGGGGTATGAAGTGATAAGTGCATGAGATATTTGTGGAAGGTTAGAAGAAGAATTTATTAGAATATAGGATGAAGAATCTTGGGGGATGTACATAGAGGATGTTTAGGGGATGTAAGAGGAAAATATTTGTGTAATGTGGGAGGAAGAGGTTTGAGGAATATAGGTAGAGGATTTTTGTGGGATATATGAAGAGGATGGTTAGGGGATGTGGGATGAGGCAAGGACTTGCTATGGGGAAGTAGGTTGAGATGATGCAATAGGAAGTGAGGTTGATATGGGTGAGATGGAGGAAGGAATATATGATTAATAGAGGGATTGGGACTAAGAATATGAGCCATGGTTTGTGGCGTAGTGGGATGAGTAGGGATAGATGGTATGGTAATTTGGATTTGTGAGTGATGCAAAGTATCAATGGATTCAAGGGTTCTTACAACCTAAAACACATATTTGAAAAATCACTTAAATATTCACCAACATACACTTCATTGAAACATAATTCCACAAGGCTAAAAAAGACACCAAAAATTGTATTAAGACCCAAAACACATGTTGGACTCATAATACACCTTTAACATCATGATTTTGATAGCATAAAACCAATAACATTCTCTTATAACACTAATTCAACAATTCCTCCATTGCTTACACCACAAAGACCTAATTGCTTGTAGTAGTCCACATTGACAAAATTGAGTGTATCTCTTAAATCAGATTGAATCTCTGAAGAAAAAATACATTTCCAAGAACCCATTTTGGCCTACTTTAACATATCAAGAAATAAAGTAAGGTTTTTTTTAAATTTTGACTCTAAAAATGATTGTCCTGCAACAATAAGGCTCAATTAGGCCTATTTCACAAAGCATGTATCAACTAATTAACTTCCCAACCCCAAATAACTATCAAAAGACCTTTACCAAGTTCTAAAACTTCAGAATCAACAAATTGTTGGCCACTTAAATCCTTACTAATGCAACAAAACACATATCCTTGTTCTAGGCTTCACTATGCTCAATCAATGAGGGTTTATTAAAAATATGCATTCCAAACCTCCAATCACATTTCCAATTCTTCAAATACCCTAGAATGTGTTTGCACATACTAAATAAACCATCTCCAAACCTTTAACCTTTTTTTTTGTGAAAACTCCATTATTTAGCCATCAACTTTGAATCAAAATCAATGAAAGTCAATTAGGGCAGCAACAAAACTAATGCAAATTTCCTTCCCTTGCATCTGCTAGCACAAAAAAATTGAAAAACACTCTAAATAAACCCATTTCACCAATTCAAGAAACCTCCTGTGTCACCAGAAAAATGTATAGTTGACATTTTTACGCTCACCTGAGTCTTTCTAATGGGCTTTGGCTTGATTTTGTCTTGATTTAATTTAGTAATGTGGCTTAAAAATTCAAATTACGGTGTCTTTTGAAAGTGTTGTGAAGTGTTGTAAAACATTTATACACTTTTCTAGACTCTATTCATTACAATTCACCTAAAAATCACCTTTTCATCACTTATTAAGTCATATTTTGAAGTGTTGTAAACTCTTGTAATAATATTTCACACTTTTCTAGGCTTAATTTTATTAATTCAACCCTTTCTCATCTCTAAATGACTCCTTAATACACTTTTCAAGCATTTTTAAGTGTTTTTTTTAGGATATTCCCATTGGAAAAATTTTAATGCCCCAAAATTCCTGACACCCACTTAATTTTCTTAAGTGGGACCAAGTTGCCCATACGGGTGACTTAGTCCTTTTTGGCACAAAACTCAAAATAATTTTAAATTTCTAGTGGGATTTTGTCCTCTAACCCTTGAGGTCGGCCTGTGATGTGTTACTTTCATGATATTTTAGTAAGATCTAGTACAAACAAGGGTTTTTCACCTCATTTTACATCTCCTAATTCACTCAAGAAACCTTCCAACTCATACAATCATCTCTCTTGCATTCATTAAGCATTCAAGCAAGTCAAGCTATTGGAGTTCTTCATTGCATATCTTCACATTTGAGCATCAATGATGTGGTAAGTTATGACATTTTCATTTGCATGTTATCTATTTATCATACTCATTTCATTCTATTTCTTTGTTTAGGGTTTGATTACCAAAGTGGGGTTTGACCAAGGCAAACCCCTATTCTCTAACCCTCAACCATTTTTTCCCCTTTTGCATGTGACTTTTGTATTGAAATTTGTCAAGAAATAGGTGTTGAAAAGTGATCAAAAAGTGCATCATGTAACGCCCCGCCACGCAACCCTAGGGGAAGTTGCAATTTACTACACAAAAAAAACTATATTTTTTTTAAATAAGAACAATTAGAACAATTAACATGCAAGTTCACTAACCATTTCCAACCAATTCCCTAAGGTTACGAGACTGAGTTACTTAAACCCAAACAAGAAACAAGAGTTAACCATAACATTCAATTACATAAAGCATTAAGAATGCATACATATAATTGAAAGGATGAAGCATGACTTGATACAGGATCCCACAAGCTCTCCAACTGGAAATCTCGTGCACACGAACAAGAAGACAACCCAACGAATTAAGGTGCATGTTCCACCCAACTGTGTGATACCCAAAGGCTCACCCCCCGTGCTAGGAGATAGTAACCAGGAATTCCTAAACAAGACCATCTACCTCTAGACACAAGCTAAAACATAACTGAACTGAGAAGGATAAAAGTACAACATCACTTAACACAAAGGTTACAATGCTTCCAAAGAACAATGATCATGTACATCATTTGTACACCACACAATAATTGACTAATTGCTGATGTAGGAAGAGTGTCATACATAAATTTCCATGAGTTACCCTAGCTCAACCTTCCTAGGCTACCGGACCCCCATCTTGGGTTACCCTGGCTTGCCTCTACCGGCCGCCAGAGCCTAATGCAAAACTATGCGTCTCATCTCATCTCGAGCCTTAACAAACACATGCTCCATGAGAGAGGCATTCATTATCTTTATTAGTGTGAAAGTGCCCCATTAATTTCTTTTAAGTTATCATTTGATTAAACCCTAGGTGAGTTACCCTGGCGCCCCTTTGTGTGCCGGACCCCCACAAAGAGCCACTCTCCTATCGACAACACACATGGTAAAAACCACAACCCAATGGGTAAACTAGATAGGACGACCTCTCCAATTCCAAGGAGGCAATGAACAAGGGAAACTCACTCCAACACTGGAGGATAACAAAATGCAAACCCCACTCCTTCCAAGGAGGCACAAACCACATAACCCTCTCCTATTCCCAAGGAGGCACAAACCATCCCCGATCGTGAAAACCAGGTGAAACAACATGGTGTAACTATATGCACTTCCTACGGAAAAACAAAAGTTGACAAACATAACAACAACCCATACCAATAATCGAACCCCTATCTGGAAGACTTTAAAACATTAACTCCATTTTCACGAAAATTGAGAAAGAACAAATCAACACTAAAAAGCACTTCAAGTAATTAAATAAGCTAAAGTTAGGATTTCCTAAATCCAGTCAATCACAGTTTTCATTACTTGCATTTATCCAATCAAATTCACCAAATTCATTTCACGACATTGAAGTATTAAAAAAAAACAATCATTTATTCTAAGTTTCACAATTATATTCCATAATCAAAACATTTTGATAAATAAAGTCATCTGAATAAAAATAAATCAATCATTAATTCTAAGTCTCACAATTATATTCATAATCAGACATTTTAATAAATAAAACATTTAGTTAAAATCAATTAATCTTTATTTGAACATAGAATAAATTAATCAGCTAAATTTTATCTATACTAAAATACAATATACATTAAATATATATATACATTAAATATATATATACATAATATATATATATTTTAGACTACAGGAATCGGGTAGCACGACCCCATATAAA
>VDFB02070445.1:0-10828 GCA_007258455.2 Sequoia sempervirens
TATGAATAATTACAAGCACAAAGTCTTGTAGATTATTCAACAAGAACATGCATGAGCATGAATGATTATAAGCGCAAAGTCTTATAGATCATTCAACCAATGATAAAAGAAATACAATGCAATCTAAATAACGAATGTAACACAAAGTTTACATCAACTACTTAGAGTCTTTCAGATTCCTCGAACTAATCACTACCAAATCGAATCAACTTACAAAAGTAGCGAATCCAACACAAAGTTTGGCTTGCAATCCTTTCCTTTATTGATTGAATCTCATTCACAAAATATGAACGCAAAGTTTCACAAGTTTGCTTACAAAAGGGCAGCACTTCGTTGCAAAAGGCTAAAAGATATGTTACAATGAAAATCCCTCACAATATATAGAAAGAGGGATGAGCAAAATAAGGAAAGAGATTGAGAAAATTAAGGAAAGTTAGGTGAGCGATTTTTGGAGATCTCACCTAACTTTGACCAAAGTCAAAGTGTAATTTGTTTTCAAAATATTACATCTTTGGACTTGGTGTAATTACAATTTACAAAATGACATTCAAAAATGTCGAGAAATATTTACAAGATGCATAATGGGATGCACCGGAAATGTCTAACACTGGAGAATAGGAGGCTGCTTCACGTCTTTTTGCATTGGGCGCGGAAGTCTTCAAATTTCCTCTTATGGGATAGCGGCTTGTATAAGCGTGCAATGGATGGAACATTTCTCAGACTTAGCCAAATTTTGGATTTTCCCTGCAGGGGCGCACTTTTTCAACTTTTGTATGGTTTGAATGCCGAGATTCCTATAACTTTGGAACTACCAGCCCTCAAGTTGGCTAAGGCCATTGAGGATGAGACGTTTGACAATTCTGTCGAGAAGCCGCCCATAACGATTGCCAAAAGAGGATCTCCTCTCCCTTGGCAACCTAAGAAAGCAGCAAATCCGCAAGTAAGTGCACCCCGTTCTTCTTCGTCAACTCCCATTGTTCCTAAAGCTAATCCTCCCGTTCCAAAGACCAGTGTGCCTTTTGTGAAACCAATCAGTGAAGTTACGGCTTCCAACCTACAAAGTTCTTTCCAGGCTTTCGACATCATTGATCATGCCAAGAAAACCAAGGTTCAAATGTCCGAGGCTGAATACCTCAAAGCCAACCCCGACCAATTTGACAGGCTTGTCAAGTTCGTAAATGATAAAAAGATCTCCCCAAGTCAGGATATTCCTCCTGACGTCCCAGTTACTCCTAAACCCAAAGTGTCACAAAGTAACCTCGTATCTAATCCTCCAACTGCTTCTGGACGCATTGATCCATTTTTCATCTCACTACTTGTAAATGGTTTCAAGCTGAGTAACTGTGTCATAGACTCTGGTGCGTCTGACAATGTGATGCCCGCCAAGGTAGCTACTGCGTTAGGCCTTGAGATGACCAAAACCTTCAGCCATTGCTTTTCCATGGAAAATAAGCAAGTGCCATTGATCGGTCAGATCAAGGATGCCCAATATGCATTCGCCGCATACCCGGAGAAGAAGATAAAAATGACGGTCCTCGTGGCCGATGTACCAGCTTCCTACGGTATACTCCTCGGACGCAATTTCTGCAAAGATGTTGGAGGAGAGCTAAGTATGGATATGTCTGAAGCAAGAATACCAGTAAAAGGTGTGATGCAAAAGCTGATTCCCGAAAAGGAATCAAAGTTTTCAGTTGTTGAGTCCAATGATCCCAGAGCTCAGATTTTGTTCGAATCATCAGGCTTGGGAACTTACTACCTACAAACAGATGAGGTAGGAGAATCCTCAACTCAAAATGAGCTAGAAAAAGATGATACTTCGTCAACTTCAGATGAAACGTCATCAAGAGATTTGTCCATCTCCGACCATGAATCTTCATCAGAGGATGAAGTCTTGGATTTTGACACTGTTCCAATTGGTGATTCCAACGGTGTCTGGCTGCTCGAGTTCGATGGTAGCTGCTCTTCGACCGGTTATGGAGCAGGAATGGTTTTCATTTCGCCATCAGGGAAGTTTTTCCCTTTCTCCTTCAAGCTGCAGTTTGATAACACCAATAACACCGCCGAGTATGAAGCCCTGTTACTGGGAATGCAAGTTGCATTGAAGAAGGGTATAAAAAACCTTCATGCGCAAGGTGATGCCGAGTTGATGGTATGTCAAGTGAGAAATCTCTATCAAACAAAGAATGAAAGACTCAGGCATTACCGCAATCTAGTATGGGATTCCATTGAGGAATTCGAGGCTTTCGATATCTCCGTTGTTCCCAGAGAATACAATACTAGAGCTGATTCCCTTGCGATCTCCGCCACGCTCTTGGTACCACACAAAGACTTTCAAGGTTCTACCTACACCATAGAGTTGGTTTTCTGCCCAAGTGTACCTGACAATTCAGAAAACTGGCAGATTTTCAACGACGACCATCAAATTATCGCCTTCCTTGAGAAAGCTGAGAATTTCGATGAATTGTACTTTGAAGGCAGCAATTCTCCACTTCGAGAATCCGTGACCGATCTAGATCCTATCACGGGTGAGGAATATCTCCAACTCAAAGGGAATAAGATCCCTAAAGGATTGGTATCCTTGGAGAAACTTTTTGACAAACATGATCGCCACGTCAAGAAACAACTCTCAGATTCTGACTCATCTAATGAGGTTGAACAGATAAATTTGGGAACTGAGGCCGATCCTAAGATGGTCAACATTGGCAAATGTTGCACGACCGAAGAAAGAAGACAGTTTGCTCAACTACTGCAGGAGTACGTCGACGTCTTGGCGTATTCATATGACGATCTAAAGTCATTTCGGCCCAAGGAAGTGCAACATGACATTCCTCTCAAGGTTGGTGCTTTACCTTACAAACAAAAGCAGAGGCAGTACAATCCCAAGATTTCTGGAACGATTTTAGCTGAAGTTCAAAAGATGCTGAATGCGCGGATAATTTTCCCTATCCATCATTCAACATGGATAGCCAATATCGTCCCTGTTCGTAAGAAGAATGGTGAAATCCGCATTTGTGTAGATTTCAGAAATCTAAATCAATTGTCTCTCAAAGACAATTACCCACTTCCAGTGATGGATCAAGTTCTACAAAACGTAACTGGATCTGAGATGCTCTCCATGCTAGATGGATTTTCCGGTTACAATCAAATTGAAGTGAATTCAAGCGATCAACACAAAACCGCTTTCACAACGCCTTGGGGAACCTTTGCGTATCGTAGGATGCCGTTTGGTTTGATCAATGCCGGCGCTACATTCCAACGTGCCATGGATCTTGCTTTCCGTGACATAATGGGTAAGTTCATTGTGGTGTATCTTGACGATCTTACAGTGTTCTCCAAGCAACGCCATGAGCATTTCTATCATTTGAGACAAACTCTGGAGAGGTGCTGCCAGCACGGCATTTCCCTCAATCCCAAAAAGTCAACTTTTGGGGTGACAGAAGGTAAACTTCTTGGTCACGTAGTATCTGCTGAAGGAATTAAGATTGACTCAGAAAGAGTCAATGGAATCAAGTCACTCGTTTTTCCATCAAGCAAGAAAGCCGTTCATTCCTTTTTCGGCAAGGTGAACTTCTTGAGAAGATTTCTTCCAGACTTTGCTGAAAAGACTCGTCACATTGTGAACATGATGAAGGGTAATGCCACGTTTCATTGGACGGCGGAAGGAAAAGCAGCGTTCGATGACATCAAGGAGGCCATCGCTCATGCACCCGTATTGGTTTGCCCTAATTACACCAAGGAGTTTGTGATGTACAGTTATGCTTCCGAGCATACGCTATCAGCAATCTTGGTGCAGGAAAATGATGAGGGTTTTGAATCCCCCATTGCATTCATGAGTTGTCCTCTAAAGAATTACGAGTTGAAATATTCTCAGATGGAAAAGCACACTTTCGCAGTGGTGAAAGCCGTCAAGCATTTCTGGTTCTACATTCTGGGCAGTCATGTCAAAGTCCTCGTTCCAGATTCGACTGTCAAGTCTATCCTCACACAACAGGAATTTGGAACGAAAAGAGGAAACTGGATTGCTAAGATTCAGGAATATGATCTAGAGATAAAGCCTACTAAGCTGATACGTGGACGTGGCCTTTGTCAGCTCATTGCAGAAAACAACCCAGGCGAAGAGATTCCGGAAGATGAGGAGGTCTCAGATGAAGAGGTTGATCCTAGTACACTTCCTATGGTACTATTCGTTAGCACCACTGATGAATGGTTTTCCAACATAGCTCATTTCCTGACATACGGAGAATGTCCTAATCACCTAACTCCGAAAGAAAAAAGGACCGTCAAGCTAAAGTCAGCTAATTTCGTCTTATGGGATAGCGGCTTGTATAAGCGTGCAATGGATGGAACATTTCTCAGGTGTGTTGATAAAGAGCAACAGCAAAAGTTGCTGAAATCTTACCATGATTTGGCATGTGGTGGGCATTTTTCAGCGCCAGTAACCGCTCACAAAATCCTGAGAGCAAAGTATCACTGGCCTACACTCTTTCAGGACACGTACTCTTGGGTGCGTAAGTGTGAATTGTGCCAACAGTTTGTTGGCCGTCCAAAATTGGCATCTTTGCCGTTAAAACCTGTCATGATTGATGAACCTTTCCAACAATGGGGCATTGATTTCATAGGTGCAGTGAATCCATCGTCAAGTGTTGGACATGTCTATGTTTTGACGGCTACAGACTATTTCACCAAATGGGTGGAAGCAATACCTACCAAGCGTGCTACTTCGGAAGTAGTGTGCAATTTCTTAAAAGAGAATATTATTTCCAGGTTCGGTGTGCCGAACAAGATTGTTGCGGACAACGCTTCTGCTTTCTCGTCAAATGAGATCACGGAGTTTTGTTTCGAGCATGGTATCACTTTGTCACATTCTTCCGACTATTATCCGCAGGGTAATGGTCAAGCGGAATCTAGTAACAAGAATCTGGTAACTATAATCCGCAAGCTGGTGGACGAGAATCAACGTTTGTGGCACAAGGCTTTGTTTGACGCTTTGTGGGCAGACAGAATAACTCTGAAGTGAGCAATCGGCATGTCTCCTTTTCAACTTTTGTATGGTTTGAATGCCGAGATTCCTATAACTTTGGAACTACCAGCCCTCAAGTTGGCTAAGGCCATTGAGGATGAGACGTTTGACAATTCTGTCGACAAGCGCATCATGTATCTCTCCGAATTGGAAGAGAATCGAGTTCAGGTGGCTGACCGCATTGCGGAACACCAGGATCAAGTGAAGAAGTTGTTCGACAAGAAGGCCAAGTCTCGAGAATTTCAAGTTGGTGACCTCGTCCTCCTATGGGACAAAAGGAGAGAGCCAAAAGGTATGCACGGGAAATTTGATTCGCTATGGACTGGACCTTTCCAAATACATCAGTTGCATGGTGAAAATAGTTTCTTGTTAGCATACGGAGATGGAACGCCATTTGCCCTTCCTCACAGTGGGCAACATCTCAAGCACTTTACGCAGTAAAGGAGTCGGCGTTGGTATGTAAATACTTTTTATTTTTTTTTAAGTCCTTTCGAGTCTTTGTGTTTTGTTTTTGTCGTCGTCGCTCGCCTGACTCCAAGCCCAATGGATGGACAAAGGCACTTGAATTCTGGATTTCTTCTCCCTTCGTTCTTTTCTAAAGAACAACCGAAGGAAGATCCCCAGCAGGAGCCAGCTGTTATCGCGGAATCTAGCAGCGCTCGTTCCACGGATAACCCCCTACGAAACTTGTCCGTTTCCTAGGATTCGTGAAGTTCAAGTACGCACAACGGGGTGATTTTTGAGTCACCTCGAAGTGCGTTCCCAAGTCTTGAATAGTCAATTCGAGCATTCCACCTTGTTCTCCTCGCAAAGACCTTCGAAACGAGATCTTTTGTGACTTTTCACTGTTAATACTTTGCAAATTACGGAAGATGCAGTAGCACTCAAAAAGTGCGCCCCTGCAGGGAAAATCCAAAATTTGGCTAAGTCTGGAAATGTAAGGGCGCTAAAATTTAGCGCCCCTGCATGAAGTGAAAATTCTAAAAAATGTAAGAGCGCTAAATTTTAGCGCCATTACATTTTTTCTCAACACTTAAACTTTTTTCATTCCTCTGGCACGTTTCTTCACAATTTCGTGTTTTTCATCAATCGTGCCACTTTTCGTGCCTAAATTTATTGCACGACTTGAGTTAGGTTTTTAATTTTCATTTGCAAAGTTAAGTGAATGAAGTCGCCAAAAAATTGTTGGGTGAAAATTATGTAATCAACTTTCGACATATTACACAACTTGGACTTCAACCACAGCTATGTGAGATGTGAATCTCTCCTCTCGGAAAGGGGAGTCGCCAAAAAACTGTTGGGTGAAAATTATGTAATCAACTTTCGACAGATTACACAACTTGGACTTCAGCCACAGCTATGTGAGATGTGAATCTCTCCTCTCGGAAAGGGGAGGCGCCCTTCTTACTGCTAAGAGAAACAATAGTAAATCACAAAAGTAATTACACAATGTACACGAAAGTCACGAAATGGGGGGGGTGTGTTACATTCATCCTTCTCTCTTTTTTCAGAGAAGATGTTTACAATGCTTCACCGTTGGAAGTTCAGAATTCTTGATAACCTAAAACTAACAACCAACAGTACTACCAATATCTCTATCTCGTCAAAGCGAAGCGTAGAGATACCAGAAGTGATTAATAACAAACAAAATAAAGTAAAAAGGGAAAGGTCACGAAGGCACAAAGTCGTTCCGTAGCTTTATGATGTCGGATCTTCATAATAAGCGTACGTTTGCCTTTCACGTTAGAGAAGCACAAAGTCTTCTTAAGTATAACAATTCTTCAAGCGGCATGAACTATTACAAGCACAAAGTCTTGTAGATCATCCAACCAAAATGTCAACGAGCACGAACGATTACAAGCACAAAGTCTTGTAGATCTTTCGACAAAGTATCCAAGAGAATGAATAATTATAAGCACAAAGTCTCATAGATTATCCAACAAGAACATGCATGAGCATGAATGATTATAAGCGCAAAGTCTTATAGATCATTCAACCAATGATAAACAAAATAACAATGCAATCTAAATAATAAATGTAACACAAAGTTTACATCAACCACTTAGAGTCTTTCAGATTCCTCGAACTAATCACTACCAAATCAAATCAACTTACAAAAGTATCGAATCCAACAGAAAGTTTGGCTTGCAATCCTTTCCTTTATTGATTGAATCTCATTCACAAAATATGAACGCAAAGTTTCACAAGTTTGCTTACAAAAGGGCAGCACTTCGTTGCAAAAGGCTAAAAGATATGTTACAATGAAAATCCCTCCCAATATATAGAAAGAGGGATAGGCAAAGTAGGAAAGAGATTGAGAAAATTAAGGAAAGTTAGGTGGCGGTACTTGGAGAATCTCACCTAACGACCAAAGTCAAAGAAGTGTAATTTGTTACCAAATATTACATCTTTGGGACTTGGGTATAATTACAATTTACAAAATGACATTCCGAAAATGTCAAGAAATATTTACAAGATGCATAATGGGATGCAGGAAATATCTAACTCTTGGAGGCAGGAGAGCTACGTCTTTTTTGCATTAGAGCGAGGGAGAATCTTCAGGTTTCACTTATGGGATATTTGGCTTGTATAAGCGTGCAATGGATGGAACTTGTTTCTGGGACTTAGCCAAATTTTGGATTTTTCCTATGACTTTCACTTTTATATGGTTTGAATGCGAGATTCTGCAACTTTGGAACTACCAGCCCTCCAAGTTGGCTAAGGCCATTGTGAGGATGGGCGTTGACAATTGCAGCCGAGAAGCCGCCCATAGCGATTGCCAAAGAGGATCTCTTACCGCCAGCAACCTAAGAAAGCAGCAAATCCACAAGTAAGTGCACCTCGTTCTTCTTCGTCAACTCCCGTTATTCCTAAAGCTAATCCTCCCATTCCAAAGACCAGTGTGCCTTTTGTGAAACCAATCAGCGAAGTTACGACTTCCAACCTGCAAAGTTCTTTCTAGGCTTTCGACATTATTGACCATGCCAAGAAAACCAAGGTTCAAATGTCCGAGGCTGAATACCTCAAAGCCAACCCCGACCAATTTGACAGGCTTGTCAAGTTCGTAAATGATAAAAAGATCTCCCCAAGTCAGGATATTCCTCCTGACGTCCCAGTTACTCCTAAACCCAAAGTGTCACAAAGTAACCTCGTATCTAATCCTCCAACGGCTTCTGGACGCATTGATCCATTTTTCATCTCACTACTTGTAAATGGTTTCAAGCTGAGTAACTGTGTCATAGACTCTGGCGCGTCTGACAATGTGATGCCCGCCAAGGTAGCTACTGCGTTAGGCCTTGAGATGACCAAAACCTTCAGCCGTTGCTTTTCCATGGAAAATAAGCAAGTGCCATTGATCGGTCAGATCAAGGATGCCCAATATGCATTCGCCGCATACCCGGAGAAGAAGATAAAAATGACGGTCCTCGTGGCCGATGTACCAGCTTCCTACGGTATACTCCTCGGACGCAATTTCTACAAAGATGTTGGAGGAGAGCTAAGTATGGATATGTCTGAAGCAAGAATACCAGTAAAAGGTGTGATGCAAAAGCTGATTCCCGAAAAGGAATCAAAGTTTTCAGTTGTTGAGTCCAATGATCCCAGTTTTGTTCAGTCATCGGTGGGAACACCTACAAAGCGGATGGTGGGAGAGTCATCAGCTCAATGAGCTAGAAAGATGATGCCGGTCAACTTGGGATGAAGCGTCATCAATTTGTCCATCTCGACCATGAAGATCTTCATGGGGATGAAGTCTTGGTTTGACCTTTGTATTCCAGCGGTGTGCAGCCTGGATGATGTTGCTCTTGGTTCACAGGTGAGAATGGTTTTCATTTATGTCAGAAGTTTTCTTTCTCCGCTGGCTGCAGTTTGATAACACCAATAACACCGCCGAGTATGAAGCCTTGTTACTGGGAATGCAAGTTGCATTGAAGAAGGGTATAAAAAACCTTCATGCGCAAGGTGATGCCGAGTTGATAGTATGTCAAGTGAGAAATCTCTATCAAACAAAGAATGAAAGACTCAGGCATTACCGCAATCTAGTATGGGATTCCATTGAGGAATTCGAGGCTTTCGATATCTCTGTTGTTCCCAGAGAATACAATACTAGAGCTGATTCCCTCGCAATCTCCGCCACGCTCTTGGTACCACACAAAGACTTTCAAGGTTCTACCTACACCATAGAGTTGGTTTTCTGCCCAAGTGTACCTGACAATTCAGAAAACTGGCAGATTTTCAACGACGACCATCAAATTATCGCCTTCCTTGAGAAAGCTGAGAATTTCGATGAATTGTACTTTGAAGGCAGCGATTCTCCACTTCGAGAATCCGTGACCGATCTAGATCCTATCACGGGTGAGGAATATCTCCAACTCAAAGGGAATAAGATCCCTAAAGGATTGGTATCCTTGGAGAAACTTTTTGACAAACATGATCGCCACGTCAAGAAACAACTCTCAGATTCTGACTCATCTAATGAGGTTGAACAGATAAATTTGGGAACTGAGGCCGATCCTAAGATGGTCAACATTGGCAAATGTTGCACGACCGAAGAAAGAAGACAGTTTGCTCAACTACTGCAGGAGTACATCGACGTCTTGGCGTATTCATATGACGATCTAAAGTCATTTCGGCCCAAGGAAGTGCAACATGACATTCCTCTCAAGGTTGGTGCTTTACCTTACAAACAAAAGCAGAGGCAGTACAATCCCAAGATTTCTGGAACGATTTTAGCTGAAGTTCAAAAGATGCTGAATGCGCGGATAATTTTCCCTATCCATCATTCAACATGGATAGCCAATATCGTCCCTGTTCGTAAGAAGAATGGTGAAATCCGCATTTGTGTAGATTTCAGAAATCTAAATCAATTGTCTCTCAAAGACAATTACCCACTTCCAGTGATGGATCAAGTTCTACAAAACGTAACTGGATCTGAGATGCTCTCCATGCTAGATGGATTTTCCGGTTACAATCAAATTGAAGTGAATTCAAGCGATCAACACAAAACCGCTTTCACAACGCCTTGGGGAACCTTTGCGTATCGTAGGATGCCGTTTGGTTTGATCAATGCCGGCGCTACATTCCAACGTGCCATGGATCTTGCTTTCAGTGACATAATGGGTAAGTTCATTGTGGTGTATCTTGACGATCTTACAGTGTTCTCCAAGCAACGCCATGAGCATTTCTATCATTTGAGACAAACTCTGGAGAGGTGCCGCCAGCACGGCATTTCCCTCAATCCCAAAAAGTCAACTTTTGGGGTGACAGAAGGTAAACTTCTTGGTCACGTAGTATCTGCTGAAGGAATTAAGATTGACTCAGAAAGAGTCAATGGAATCAAGTCGCTCGTTTTGCCATCAAGCAAGAAAGCCGTTCATTCCTTTTTCGGCAAGGTGAACTTCTTGAGAAGATTTCTTCCAGACTTTGCTGAAAAGACTCGTCACATTGTGAACATGATGAAGGGTAATGCCACGTTTCATTGGACGGTGGAAGGAAAAGCAGCATTCGATGACATCAAGGAGGCCATCGCTCATGCACCCGTATTGGTTTGCCCTAATTACACCAAGGAGTTTGTGATGTACAGTTATGCTTCCGAGCATACGCTATCAGCAATCTTGGTGCAGGAAAATGATGAGGGTTTTGAATCCCCCATTGCATTCATGAGTTGTCCTCTAAAGAATTATGAGTTGAAATATTCTCAGATGGAAAAGCACGCTTTCACAGTGGTGAAAGCCATCAAGCATTTCCGGTTCTACATTCTGGGCAGTCATGTCAAAGTCCTCGTTCCAGATTCGACTATCAAGTCTATCC
>VDFB02070446.1:0-48618 GCA_007258455.2 Sequoia sempervirens
GACTTTGGTACAAGAATCGTCTTTTCTTCAAAAATTTCTTGTAGCTAAGTGGTTTCTTTAGCTTTTTGACTCGTTTGAGAATGGATTTCTTAACAAAGGTTTTCAATTTCCAATCTCTTAACATGAGAGTAATCAATGTAATTGTGAGTTTTGGATGATCTTTATTTAATTAATGTTTTGAAAACACATCAAGCAAGTTGTAGAATAGTTGTTTTTAAGTCCTATACTAAACATTAAGTGTATGATCAAAATGTTTTTCAAAAATTATGTTCACAGGTTTTACACATGATAGATAGTTCAAGCAGACTCACTCTTAGTACTCAGGTAGGTCACCATAATAATCAACAACCCACATCTTAGAACTACATCGACTCACACAGCCTTGTCACCCCCGAAGGGGTGTTCATGTTTTTGTCTTTTCCAGGCACGTACTAAGAGTGACAAAAGTGGATACCGGATCCCCTGAGCAAATGGTCCTTGGCAGTTATATGGTGAGTATCTTGGGGGTAGATTCTTCCCTCCCCTACACTGTGATTATTATGATGTTCAAAAATTGACTTTGGCTGGATACTGTACACTAAGTTTGTAGTAAGGGTTTTTCATTCAGTGCAGCAATAATAAAATCCCTCAGGAGACCTCCCAACCTTTAGAACAAAGGCTTTTGGGATGGTTATCTTGCACACTACCGTCGAATGGGATTTTCATCAACCATCTGCATTTGATTAAAGTGTGTTGGAAAACTTGGCTTTAGTTGTTCCCATTTAGGTCATTCCCATAGGGTGAGTACTTTTTCCCACTATGGTAGGCCTTCTAAAAGGTTTTAACAAAGCTTAAAATTGAATGAAATAAAATATATGAGTCTGGCATTTTGATCACCCAGTTAAGGGGAGAGTATAGGCCTATCACCATTTAATCATAGCAAGCAAAAGTTCAATTTTAAGCCCAAATAAACAGTTTTCTATTCTAGGTGAAGATATTGCTTCACAAAGACATAGAGTTCTTTTTAGTCCAAAATAGAAAATGAGGTGACTATCCTAGGATTGCTTCATTTTTGAATTAAGTGACTATCCTAGGATTGCTTCATTCCAATTAAGTAACTATCCTAGGATTGGTTCATTTTTTTTAAAGCTCTTACTAGTCACAGTCGTGTCGAATCCAGTCAAATTTCTACCTAAGTTATAGATTAAAGTTGCAGACTTACAAATTCTATGCTAAGATAAAGAAATGCACTAAAACAGACATCAAGAGTGCTAAAATAGAAATGCTTTATGAAAACAGTAAATAGCACTACAAAATCAGTAAAGGGCACTATAAAACCATTAAAGGGCACTACAAAATCAGTAAAGGGCATTGTGGAATCTTTAAAGGGCATTGTGGAATATTTAAAGGGCCCTGTATAATCCTTAAAGGGTGTTGTAGAACCTGCAATGAGTGCTAAAGCAGAGTTAAAGAGTGCTAAACTAGGTATGATTTGTGCTGAAGAGTGTTTAATGCGCTAATATGCTCTTCTAGCCGTAACCTATCAAAAAAATATGCGAAAAGATGTTAAAATTGGGGCAAGAGCCCCATGGTGGGTGCCAAAAATTTGTGTGGAAAATGTTAGTATCAAAATGAGATAAAAAAACACACCAATGTAACATTAAACAAAAGAAAGATAAATAAAATGAAATCAAAGAAATCAAACAGAGCTTCTTCAAAATCATTCCATTGTCTTCTATCTCCAGTGATTTGCTTGAAGCTGCTACTCTCATATTGTATAAGCAAAGCTTCTTAGAATGGCAACCTGTAGAATGAATATGCAAAGGGAGAGTATTTCGCTATCCTATATGCTAGTGGAGTGAAATGTTGATATACGGATATGCCCAGGGGCTGTAGATTATGCATAGGGGCTGTGGATTATGAATACTATTGAAGCTATGATATGAAGATGATAGGCCATGATATGGATTGATAATATGCTAAGCTATACTATGCTATGATTCTAGAGGCTATGGATGTTGGAAGGCTGATTGACTATAGTTTTCCTGTATGCAAGCTTCTTCTTTTTTCAAAGACCCAGCAGTCCTTTTTATAGATTTTTATAGGCAAGAGCCTGGCTGGCAAAGATCAATGGTTGTGAGATTGTCTGGTAATTTTGAATGGTGAAAGATTGAGAGGTTGAGAGGAAGATGGAAGATGTTGGGAGGTTGGAGAGAAGAATGGAGGTTTGTCTTTAACCCATAGGAACAACTTTGCTCAGAAACAGAGAAATTTATTGATTTTCTATTTTGAAGTTGTTTCACGGTTGTTGGAGATAATCCAAATTAAATAAATAAATTTATTTAATTTTATGTGAGTTTGAGGATTTAAAACATTTTTGAAATATTTTATTTTAGAACTATGGAAGACTCAATTAAATGTTTGGAATATTTAATTACGAATAGACTTTAGAAGAATTAATTAAATATTTGGAATATTTAATTGTGAATGGAATTTAGAGGATTTTTAGAAGAGAAGAATATTTAATCTTTATTTGAATAAAATATTCAAGACAAGATTATATAATAATTAATATAAATAAATCATAATGTTTATTTAATTAATTAAGAAATGGATAAGAAAAGTGATTAAATAAACTTATTTATTTAATCGAAATGAAAGAATGAACAATATAAATAAATTATTTAGATTTATTTATACGCAGATTGAATTTAGATATTTAATTAAATATTAAAAATATTTAATTAATTACCAGACTATTGTAATGTGACCATTTTTAGGTGTATACAATATTTGATCAGTTGTTCGATGCACCCTTAGTAGATGCTTACCCTTTGGTCACTGAATCTCCAGATGAAGAAGTATTTGTAGTTGCAGAAGTACCTACCTGGGTATTGTACTTTGATGGATGCTACACTCATAATGGATCAGGGGTAGGAATTTTGTTTGTTACCCCCCAAGGTGATTACATCTTGAAGTCATTCAGATTGGAATTCCCATGCACCAACAATATAGCTAAGTATGAATCCCTCCTCATAGGCCTCAAAATTGCCAAAAAGTGGCACATAACTCACCTAAAAATCTTCAGAGATTCCTTGTTGATCATTAAGCAGGTTAATGATGAGTTACTGACAAAGGATGACAAGCTACTACCCTACAAGCACATGGTGGACGAATTCAAGAAGTATTTCACCTCCATACAATTTGATCAGATTCCTAGGGTACATAACAAAGTAGTTGATGCCATGACTACTATTGGCTCCTTGATCGACATGCCCAAGGATCAAATAGAATGGAATTTCCTTGTTGAACAAATCTTAATCCTAGCATATGACATCGCTGAGGCTGAAATGGTGTGTGACATCCTAGGTCCCACTTCCCCTTGGTATCAAGGCATCTATGCTTACCTGCATGATAACATTCCACCTCAAACCTTACATGAAACCAACGCAAATCATTTATCCAATGTTCATCCCAATACGTCATCATTGGTGATATGCTTTATTTTTGTGGGTATGATGAAACCCTCCTCAAGTGTCTAGATGAGACCGAAGCCCATACCGCACTAATAGAAGTACAGTGTGGTGTTTGTGGGGCCCATTCAAATGGTATGGCCTTAACTAAAAGGATTCTTTGAGATAGATATTATTGACCCATGCTGGAACATGACACCTATGAGTTTGTGAAGAAATGCCTCCCATGTTAGCAACATATAGATCTGATTCATGCTTCATAAAAGAACCTTCAGCCTCTTCTCGCACAATGGCCCTTCTCTCAATGGGGTTTTGACTTGATCAGAAAGATATACCCACCATCCTCTAATGGCCACACCTTCATTATTACTGCCACTGAGTACTTCACCAAGTGGGTGGAAGCAATGCCCCTCACACAAATCACTGGTAATCAAATTTCAAAATTCATCCTCTACCATATTATATGTAGAAATGGTATCTCATCCACCATCCTCTCCGATAATGGAAAACCTTTCAAAAACCAAGCCATGAAATACCTTTGTGACACCTTTCATATTCAACATCATTGGTCAACGCCTTATTACCCTCAAGGTAATGGTCAGGCATAAGCTGTTAGGGTTAGAAAGGCAAATATCTAACAATTAAATGAAGATTTAATTAATAAACAAAGAAACTAAAACACACAGAGAATTTAACGTGGTTCACCAAATCTGGGCTACATCCACCAAACCGCAACCATCCAATACTTTTATTATCCAATGCAAAACTTATTACAATCTTGTGAATAATCATGTTTTTCATCATACTGTAATACCCATCCGAACCCCTTTTTAACAAGTTTAGAAGCTTCCAGATTTTGGGTTCTACAAAATTGGATTTTTCCTTTTTCATTGATTTTTCCCTTTTTTAGTGACGACGTGAAAAAGTAGGAGGAAAATTTTTCTTGGGGGCTGCTGCTCCTGAACCCCCACTTTTCAGGGGTTGCTGACCCTAAACCCCCGCCCGGCCCTGAACCCCGGAAAGGATACATGCAAGGGTGTATAGTATACCATGGGCTATACAGTATAGCATGATCAATCGCCACATACCAACAATCTCCCACTTGGAGACTGATCCTAGACAACACTATTGCAATTACATCTCCCGCTAAATAAGTACCTTGGACCCTACTGCTCTATTATACTTAAATTCAACCTTGAAGGCCAACTAAAGCTAAAGAGGAGCTCAACTTCTCCCTTGTCACCGCCTTTGTAAAAATATCCGCTGGATTGACATCTATATGTATCTTGTCCAGCTTAACCTGTCCATCCTCCAACACCGACCAAATGAAATGATATCTCAACTGTATGTGTTTTGTTTTAGAATGCAAGGAAAAATTCTTTGCAAGATGTATAGCACTCTGGTTGTCTATAAACAAATAATTTCTAGCCTGTTGTTTTCCCAACTCATCCATGAAAAGTTGCAGCCATATCATCTCCTTTTCTGCCTTTGTTGCAGCAACATACTCTACCTCTGTGGTGGATAAAGCAACCACCTTTTGCAATTGAGAAATGCAACTCACTGTTGTCCCACCAACTGTAAATACATAACTTGTGGTACTCCACTTGGTATCTATATCCCCTACCAAATCTGAGTCAACATAGCATTTTAAATCAGTATTAGAGCCCCCAAAACATAAACATTTATTGGATGTACCTCTCAAGTACCTAAGAATCCATTTTACTGCATTCCAATGCTCAACTCCGGGATGACTCAAATACCTACTAACAACTCCTTCAGCATATGCAATATCCGGTCTCATGCATACCATGGCATACATTAAACTTCCTACAGCTGAAACATATGGTACCTTGGACATTTTTTCTTCCTCCTCTTGTGTGTTTGGACACATATCCTTAGTCAATTTAACATGACTAGGCAAAGGTGTGCTGACAGCTTTTGCATTCTCCATATGAAATATCTACAACACCTTTTCAACATAATTAGCCTGAGATAAAAAAAAATTGTTTGTCCTATCTCTACAAATTTTCATACCAACGATTTTTTTTTTGCCCCCAAATCCTGCATAGAAAAATATTTTTCTAACTGTTGTTTTAGCTCACTTATGTGATCCATGTTAGACCCTACTACAAGCATATCATCAACATATAAACATAAAATAATGTAGCTGTCATTATCCAACCTCTTAAAATAAACACAATGGTTAGAATTACACTGGCTATAGCCTTGCTCAGCCATAAAACTATCAAATTTCAAGTACCATTGTCAAGGTGCTTGCTTCAAGCCATATAAAATTTTCTTCAATCTGCACACTAGTTTCTCCTTACCTTTGATCTCAAATCCTTGTGGCTGGTCCATATATATTTCCTCTTCCAAATCACCATGGAGAAAGGTTGTTTTAACATCAAGATGTTCTAAATACAAATCTTCAGTAGCCACAACACTTAAAATGATACGAATAGAAGTCATTTTAACAATTGGAGAAAAAATATCATCAAAATCAATACCCTTTTTCTGTACAAATCCCTTTACAACTAATATGGCTTTAAATCTCTTCTTACCTCCATGCTTCCTCTGGAATACCACAACCCAAAGAATTAGAGGGACCTCTGTTAATTAAATAAACAACAGTGTTTACAGTTTCTGCCCACATTTTTAAAGGGAACCCAACATGCAATCTCATAGTTCGTGCACGCTCCATTATTGTTTTTTTCATGCGCTTAGCCACTCCATTTTCCTGTGGAGTCCTTGGAACCATTTTTTGCCTACGAATACCATTAGAGGAACAATAATCTTCAAACTCTTTGCTGCAATACTCACCACCATTATCCGATCTGAGACATTTTATCCTTTTACCCATCTCATTCTCAACCAAGCTTCTCCATTTTTTAAAAGTTTCAAATACATCAAATTTCTGCCTAAGGAAATAAATCCATACCTTCCTAATTGCATCATCAATGAATGTAACATAATAAAAAGAGCCATCGAGAGAAGATACCTGCCCTGGTCCCCATACATCTGTATGCACAAGCTCTGGTTTCTCATCTTCTTTTGCTTCCCATCCTTGAGAAAACTTACTCTCTTTTGTTTTCCATACACACAAATTTCACAGAAATCCATATTAACATATTTTAGACCTTGTAAAACATTATTTGAATGAAGTACTTTCATACCTTTGGCACTCATATTCCGAAGTCTATTATGCCACAATGCTAATTCAGAGTCCATAGCAATTGTATGATCTTCTACCTACTGAACTGCAACAACTGTTCCTGAGCATTGATCTTTTTCCGTAACAATTAAAGTAGAAGGAATAGTATGACCTGTAAAAAGATATAAGGTGCGTACTTAATCTTGATTCTTCCCTTTCCAACAATCTGACAAGGTTCGTTATCTCCTAAATAAACCAGCCCAAAATCCCCTTGGACATAATCAAGAAAATAACTTCTATGGGGGGTAGCATGAAATGAAGCCCCTGAATCTAACACCCAAGAATCATCAGCATTATCAAGGGAAAGAATCAAAGCATCCTCATTAGATTTATTACTTACCACATTTTTCTCTTTACTTCCTTCCTTTTTGTTTTCTTTATTTTTTTGAGACTAGTAATCTTTCTTCAAATGACCCGACTTACCACAGTACCAACAATCCCTCTTGTCTCTAGATTGGGACCTTTTGTCTTTTGATTTTCCTCATGACTTCCCATGATTTCCAGAATTGTTTCCTCTCTCCTTTGTTTTGCCCCTGCTTTCTACATTCAAAACACTACCTGATGTGGATGTTCCATCTAAGCTTTTCCTACAGATTTCCTCACTCAAAATAATACCAACAACATCATCAAATTTCAATGTATTTGAACTAGAAACAAAATTGATAACAACCATTACCAAGCTATTCCAACTTTCAGGCAAAAAAAATAGAATCAAAAGAGCCCTAACTTCTTCATCAAAATTTACTTTTATAGAAATACCATTTTCATATTAAACAAACACTTCATAAGAAATACCTTATTCGAATTAGAAGGCTTTTCATATAACTTCGCCAGGGTTTCCGTCAACTCTTGAGTTGTCTTTTCTTTTGTAATATTGAATTCCACTTATTGTGCTAGGCATAAACGAATACTACGAAGAGCCTTTCTATCCAAAATCTCCTAGTCCTCATCAGACATTACTTGGGGTTTCTTGGTTTTCCCTTCCAATGGCCACCATAAATCCTTCTGATAGAGATAGTCCTCCATCTACATCTTCCATAACTGATAGTTCTGCCCATTAAACTTCTCAACCTTCTTACCCTCGTCTGCCATTACTCCCACTCAATCTTGAGACTCCCACTTAGCCGTGAGACCTTCCTACATATGATAATCGAAACACAACCCACTCTAATACCACATGTTAGGGTTAGAAAGGCAGATATATAACAATTAAATATAGATTTAATTAATAAACAGAGAAACTAAAACACACACAGAATAAATCATAACATAGAATTTAACATGGTTCACCCAATCTGGGCTACATCCACCAAACTGTAGCCATCCAATACTTTTATTATCCAGTACAAAACTTATTACAATCTTGCGAATAATCACATTTTCATCATACTATAATACCCATCCGAACCCCTTTTTAACAAGCTTAGAATCTTCTAGATTTTGGGTTCTACAAAATTGGATTTTTTCTTTTTCATTGATTTTTCCCTTTTTCGATGATGATGTGAAAAAGTAGGAGGAAATTTTTTCTCAAGGGCTGCCACCCCCGAACCCCCACTTTTCGAGGCCCGCCGACCCCGAACCCTGGCAAGGATATGTGCCGGGGTGTATAGTATACCATGGGCTATACAATATAGCATGATTAGTCACCACATACCAACATAAGCTACTAACAAGACTTTGATCTGAATCCTCAAAAAGGTCATCGACAACACTGGTTGAGATTGGCATCTCCACATTCATCCTACCCTCTAAGTGTATCACACTTCCATTCATACCCCTACCAACTCCACACCATATTCCCTCGTATATGGTTTTGAGAACCTCTTGCTAATCAAAATTGAGATCCCATCACTGAGAATTTCTTTGAAAAACCTTATCAGTGAAGAAGACACCTGTATTACAAGGCTTGCCCAGTTGGAATTACTTGATGAATGAAAGAACAAAGCTTATGATCACCTTCAGGAATATCAAAACCATCTCAAATGCAGCTACAACAAGAAGGTTTTCCCTTGTCAATTCAATGTTGGTAACCTTTTCCTTAAAGAAAACTAGCACACCCAGCAGGATCGGGATAAGAAAGGCAAGTTTGAAGAAAATTGGTTGGGTCCCTATATCATCACCTCAATGTATGGATCTGGGGCATACAAACTCACCAACCTTGAAGGAGAGCCCCTAGAAGAGCCTATTAACATCATGCATCTGAAAAGGTTATATACCTAAGTCCACTTAGTGACCCTATTTGCACACAATCCAAACATCCAAAAAACTAGAAAAGCACAAAAAAAAAAATGCAAAAATAGTAAAGAGAAATAAAATCATCCTATGATGAAAACCACCCTTGGTGGCACCTTAGATAAGTATGGGTGGTGAAAATAGGTTGGTAACAAGCATCATTTGTGGCAGGATTAATCATTATCTACCTTGCATCCTAGTTACTTTATGACTTCATCCATCTTATCCTAACATCCTCTCCCATCCCATCCTAGGCCACTTGGTATATATTTTGATTGAGTATTGGATGGTCAACATTGGCTATCCATCATCCTAATCTTTTCATCCTAATCTGAGCTTGTGTCATTTGTCCATTTTTTAGTTAGTTTGTGTCATCATTTAGGATCATCCATCATTTTGGTCTCCATCTAGGCCTCATCCTATCACGTCAATCTTTTCATCCTTTGTCGAACTACATTACCCCTGCACTTTCATGTAGACAAGGTTGATCATTTGATCTACCCCTAGGGAATTTTTACCATCCCATAATGGTCACCCATCATCTATGTTCATCATGCCCTTTTCATTTTTATCCATGGTCAGTCGTCGTTTGTCTTTTCTGAACTATGTTGCCCCTACGCTTCCACGTAGGAAAGGTTGATCTTTTGATCCATTCCCAGGGATTTTTCTTTCCTTTCCTCTTAATTCGCTTGTCATTATCTCATTGGTCTCCATTAGTCCTCTTTTCTCTTTTATCCATTTTCTTTTCTTGAATTACGAGGGCTTTGCACTTTCACATAGGGAAGGATAATCTTTGATCAGCCCCTAAGCCCCTAGGTCTTTAGGGTGTGTCGGTCTTGTGTCAATCTTTTTTCTAGTCTCTTATTGTCAAGAGTGCCCTTATATAGTTGATTCTTCACAAACAGGATCCTCTAGTGTCATAAGATTTGGTTAATGACAAAAATCTTGTGTCACCTGGGTCATCTTAGTTTAATGTCCATCATCGGTCTCAACAGGATGCATCCTTCCTAATAGACCTCATCAACCCCATCAATCCTTGTGATCCTATGGCAAAGGAAATTTGAATTTGATTATGATCTTTTAATACTTTTGGATTTTTTTTATTGTTTTAGATCCCTATTACAACTAGTCAAGGTCACTATAATCTATCATATTATAGTGTTCTTTGATGTGTTAACATATGGGCATCTCTTGATAGTTTATTGTTGATGTCTGTTGGGTTGTTCCCATGTAGTACCCTCTAGGATTTCCAAGATCCTGTGTTACGTTGGGGACATCCCTTTGTGCTTGTGGTTATTCCAATACCTGGCCCGACCAAGGTCTTAGTGACTTTAGGGTGTGTGGATAACCCTATTTGTTGTGTTTGTTTTATGCATTAGATGCTAACTTTCCTTGGTTTCATGTACCCTGGAACCTGGCGTCTTATGCTATAGCAACAATCAATGCTCCAAAAATGGCTAATTAAAATTAGGATTGCATCTCATAATCATTTTTTTTACATTCCTTTCTAACCATTAACCTATGATTTTGGTTGTGCAAATATTCCCCTTCTCCCGTTCCTCTCAAGATATATATAGTTTTTGACAGGTGCAATCTCCCATCATACACCCATCATACATACATACACAATTCCTTATTGATACTTATGTTCATGTTGCATCATAGGTTCATTGCATTTACATTAGCATATTATGTTAAATCATGTTTGGTTCATTTTTATACCCATACATTATTGACATTTTACATATGTCACCCCCTGTATCACAATTTGTTAGATCCATAAATCATGCATCACATAATTCCATGTTCATTATACATAAAATCATCCATAAAACCATAAATCATGCATCACATAAGTCCATATTCATTATACATAAACTCATACATAAAATCATACATCATGCATCACATTAGGACCATATCCATCATAGATAAAAATTATAAAACATGCATCACATCCTGCATTACACACGTTAGTAGCATCCATATAAATATCCACATATATCATCATAATTACATCATCATAATCGCACATCATAAAATCATAAACATACACATATGCATAAATAGAATCATCCATCATATACACAACATGGTGTCAATAAGAGAAGTTGCATACCATATAAAAATCATCACATGATACATAATAATGTCCATTAAATATCCATCACATGGTCCATAATAATGTCCATCAAATACATGTCCATCGTATACATCAAATCACAAAATACAGAAAAAATACAAGGATCTGCATCACTGCTCCTTTGTACTATCCATCCACCCTGCACCTGTCAAAATACAGTGTCTTGTCACCTACCAAACGAGCTGCCCACATCCGACCTCTGTGGATAATGGGGCATTGGTCCTTTGTGAGGGAGTGTCCCCTGTGACTCACTAAATCCTTGGGTTTGTGTCCCTTGTGACTAGGATGGCATAGGCATCTGAGGATTCTGTCACACATAATGAAACATGCATTGTGTTGGATCTAGAACTACATGCTAATAGGCAATCATCAAGAAGTTTTCCTCTCTCATATAGCCAACACTCTTGGTAGCTTGATATTTGGCAGCATTTTGCTCATGTCTGTACCTGTCTCAGTCTCTGGTAATGAGTCCCCTCTCTTGTGTCCATCCATCCTAAGCCAACTATAGCTAATATCTCTTTGTTGTCAGCCATGTCATCTACTTTGTGTTCCTATCTCTCTCATCATGCATAGCCTGAATCTGAGCCTATAACCTCTCCACCTTTAACCCTACCTCATCCCCACCACCCTGCACTACCTGTGATCAACTTTGTGCTACATCTCTCTCTATGGTCTCTACTCAAGTCACTGTTGCATCCCTCTCTCCCTAAAGGGTCTGTATCTATCTTTGTAAGGTTCCCATATCCTCCTATATCTACGTCTATCCTCTATCTCTCTCACCCTGCAAACCCTACACCTCTACATGCAGTGTGTCTCTCTCTCCCTGTATAAGATCTAACTAGGCCTCAATTTCCTCCACCCTTGCCCTTGCTTCCCTAGAGTTGTCTCTATAGTATCCACCCTATCCTGGAGCTCCATCCTCTCCCCTAGTAGTCCTACCATCTATACCCTTAATGTCTCCATCTCCCTCTCATCATGTTGAAGACACTCCACTAAGACCTGCTTTGCTACCCCTCCAGACCCAATCTGTCCCCACACTTATGCTATGGTCATTACCGCCTGTAGCCTATCTTGATCCCAAGCCACCTTGCCTTGCTCACCCCACAATATCTCCATCTCTACTCACACCTCATCCCTCTCGCTCTCCACACCACCTATCACTATAGTCGAATGCCCCACAACAAAATCAAACTCTCTATCTTGTCTACTCTAATCTCTGCACCTTAGCCTCTGCACTCCTTAGTTCCTCCTCCATCACCTATAGCCTAGCCTTGGCCCCCCTCAATAAAACAATAGGATCCTCAATTGGTGTAGCTGGTACTACTACTAACGGCTCCACCATGTGAACCTCCACATCCATTGCATCGATCTCTGCCTCATCCTATACCTGCTCATCACTCGAATCCTCCTCAGCTACCTTCTCCTCCCCACCCTCATCTACCTTCTCAATTGTCCTAAAGCTCTCACCTCTCCCTCAAGCTCATCTCCTTCCTCACTCATCCCTATCTCTAGCATGTGGGGCTCCTGCTCCACCCTAATCTCTCCTCTATCATCTACTCCTTGACATCCTCTCTAGTTGACCTCTGGCCTCTATCTCCCCCTATGCTCCATCCTACTATCCAACCCCCCCACCTTGTCCTACTCAGCCCTGACCTAAACTCTCCTCCATCATACTCTACTACCTATGCCTATCTACTAAACAACTCCTCCCTCCACCTCAAGCACCATCTCCACCTTTGGCTCACTCCCATCCTCCTGTCATGCCACATCTATCTTTGGACCTCTCCCATCCTCTTGTCATGACGCATCCATCCCCTCCCCCACATCTATCTTCACTCTAGCCCTCCTCCTCCCCTCCGGCCATCCTATATCCCCAGCCTCATCGTCTCCTCCACCCTATTGTCTAACACCCCCTACATCCCCCTGACCCCATCTAGCGTTTGTCCCCTCCACTCCTGTGTCTCTCCTACCACCCTAGCCAACTGCTGCTCATCCTCTAATCTGAACCTTAAGGCTCCCATAATAGGTACTATAGGTGTAATCCTATCCCACTGATGGTTGCAGAACCACTGGGAATACCATAATGTCACTCTTGCATCCTCAACCCCAACATCCCTTCCTAGGTAGGGCACCTGATATGCTGGTACCCACACTTCTTTGGAAACCCTAGGAAAAATAAGGCCTCCCCATGGCCGCTCTCTAGTGAGCTGATGAAACATGGTGGGAGCTGTTGAAATATCCTATCTCAACCCAAACTGCCTCACGAGTCTATCTAGTCGATGACCCTCCACTATGTGAGGCTAGCTACCAATCAAAACACATCTTCTCATAAAATAGCCCTCATGCCTCATCTCCTCATCCCTTCATCCCCTAAACCATCGCAACATATATGGCCATCATACTATGTCCACCTCTTGCATGTCATCAAACAATCTCCTCCATCTATCCATATCTCCTTGCATCTTGTAACACAACACCCAACCACTAGCCTTCCCATACCCCTAGGAAATAGGCTCTCTATCATCCTCCTCTCCTCTCCTCACCACTAGTGGCCTCGCAACCATAATATGCTCCCATGCCCAGACATGTAATAGAGTCATGTGTCACACTCAGTGACCCTCGATAGTAGATCACATGCATATCTTTGTATAAATATTCTTAAAAACATGAACCCGATGAGAATTGTCCCTCTCGCCACTCAACAATATTTCGAACAACCTCCATGAGCCATAGATTGTAGAATAGACTACTCTAGTCTAGCAACAATATGCCGCTAATCAATTTACACAGATACAATGGTAAGGGTGGAACCCCCAATGACAAGAATCTATCCAAGTCCAACTAACCCTTCTAAATGGGTAGATCGTCTTGTCCAAATAGCACCGAGATGGTGTAATATTACTCCGCCCCTTTGGATACAACCTCGCTCACTAACTGCCTTGATATGGGAAGCCTTAGGATGCACCATACATCCTCGAGTATCACTATCATCTCCCCTATAGGAAGATGGAAGGTTGATGTTGCAAACTCTATCTCTCTATAAGTGTCGTGAACATCGTTTGATGAGCTCTTAGCATCGAAAAGTGTAGAAAATGTAATAATCTTGCATGATCTACTCTAGTCATAGTTGTAGTAGTCACTGCCAGTACCTCTGAATGACGCTCATGTGTCTGTAATCAATCAAAACTCTCATCCATATTCACCTGACTGTCAAATCACTTTATTCCTGGCCTAGAGACATCTCTTGTTTACCTCTCTTTGTTCATTTTTCCTCCTCCCTCCCCGCTTCGCCCAAGTGGAGGAAAACTCACCCTGCAGTGGGGCAGACCCAACATGGGTCTGGATGGCCATGCCCTCTGAGGGGCAGACCTGCCCCAAGTTGGGGCGGCCACAACCCCTCTCGTGGGGCAAACCCACCCCACGTCAGGGTAGCCATGCCCCCTCACATGGGGAAAACCCACCCCGCGCCAAGGTCGATGCACCCCCGCTCATGTGGAGGACCCACCCCTAGCAGGGGCAACCCCCTCCTAGGGTGGAAATGCCCCACTGATGGTGCCCCCACCTGGGCGAACACGCCCTATCAGGGCATACCTACCCTGGGTTGGGGCAAATGCACCCCGTTGTGGGGTGGACCTGCCTTGCAGCGGGGTGGACCCATCCCAATCTAGGGCAGTGCCACCCCGCAGTGGGGTAGACTCGCCCCTCCCTAGATAGTGCTAGCCCACCCAACACCCCAAAAAATTCATCCTCTACTCTACCCAACCCAAAAAATCACAATTTTATCTCCTACCCATTTTTCTTCTCTATCCCGTTAACAAAACCCATCTCTTAAAATTTGCATAAAAATTTCAAAACGTATTAAAAATGCTTAAATACACAAGAGGGGTTTTGTTGCTAACCTGGCAGGGCACTATGTACTCGTGGTAGAATCTCCACACCTCATCCGCATGGTGGATGATATCTGTCCCATTATCCCTCGACATCATCGCTCCTTGTCTTCTTCCTCTCCTCTCCTCTTCTCTCAACTACTACAGTGAAAATGAGGTGAGGTAATTTCTAAAATTACCTTTTAATCATTTTCCCCCCTTTTTTACCCTTTTTAAAATAAAGGGTATTTTTAACTTTTATTTAACCTTTTTATCCTCCAACTAATTATGTAACTTCCCAGGGCCACCATTCACAAACCATATGTCCATTTGACTCCATCCAAAAGAAAACCTACTCAATTTTTTTAGCTCTTTCCAACCGTGCCCTCCATTTTCTCCTATTGAGAAGTCTCCTAGGGCCCCCTTTTCTTTCCCAGTTGCCCTCTCGAAGGGGCATACCCTACTGCTCTCTCCATTTCCTCAGTCATGGTCATTCTCTTGCAAGGTTAGGGCATCCCCATTCATTCCCCCTCCATTTGAGCAGCTCACGCATGTCTCCCCATGCTAGGGCATCATTTTCTGGTTGCTTCCTTTATAGAGTCATCTGTATTTTCTTTTCTTTGAAACACTATTATCCTAACAATATTTCGAAGAGGGGAAAATGTAGACATCTAAATTTGACCACTTTCATATGGTCAAATTTGTCTACTCTATTTGTTTCTTTAGTCAATATTAACTGAATAATTGATTTAATTAATATTTCATTTTTTGCCTAATGTTCCTAAAGTGTTTTTAAATTAAAAAATTAAATACTTTACCTTATCCCCTTTGCTTCTCTAAATTAAATAAATATATCAATTTATTTAATTTAGTCATTAAGTCTTTTTAAATTAATTGTTTAATTTCTTCTTTTTCTATCTCCTTGTCACATCCTCCATAATCTTCCCCTAGTCTGAATTAATGTAATTAATTCATGATTATGGTGTGCACACCCTTAATCTAGGATTAATGTCACATCCTCCATATTTTGCCACTTTTCTCTAATCTTTCATTAATCCTCCTTATCATGTGTTTGCACAACCTTAATCAAATTCATTAGCCATATTTAGCATGCCTTTTTAGTCAACCTTTTCATTTTCCTTTCTTAGCATTGACCCTCTCTTCCATGTGAATTTTTAATTCACATTTTATCCTTCCAAGGCTTACATTATCCCCATGCAACTTCTAGAGCATTTGACTTGTCACATCACTCACATGCGGAAAATTCCCACCTTTTTGGAAACTCTCTTATCCATTAGATTCTCCCAAGCATGTGAATTTTTGATTCATATTTATTTTCCCAACTACTTTCTCATTCCCCATGGAAATTTTTGAGGAATTCTAAAATTCCTCAAAAGTCATTTCCATTCTCAGTTGGGGACAAGAAGTTCCTTTTTGAGGAAATATTCTCATCCCCTAAGGTACTTGTCCTTCCTCCACATCACTTGTCCTTATTCCACCTCACTTACACATCATCACATCCTATGCCACTTCACCCTCCACATGTCAAGATGTGAGGGTTTGTGAGTCCTCAACTCACCATAGCCCTTCATCTTGGCCTTGGTGGCTTAATCTCAACCATTTAATTCTCTAGAGAATTCAAATTCCTCTATAAATAGCCCCCTCTTCTAATGCATTTTAGAACACTTAGCCATTTTGTACCCTTATGCTACCAAATTGCTCACTCAATTTGCAATCATTATCTTAGCCATTTAGTCAAGCCACTTAGTCTCTAGCATTTTCATTTATCATATTGTTCATCTTGCATCTAGCCATCTCCATAGCTATCCAAGGAGCACACAAGCTTTCAAACATCAAAGGCCAACCAAGGGATTCAACAACACAAAGGTATAATCATTTACAATCATTATTTTGCTATCTTTCTTTGTGTTATCATTCCTTAGACTAATCTTTGAGGTGTTCCTTGTGTTTTCTTTATATTGCATTTTAATTATTTTGCACCTTTAGCATAGGATAAACACTAGGCTTCACAGTATGATACAAAGAATCTTTATGTTGAGATTTCAATTCAAATCAGCATCACCCTGCAGCTGTTTATAATTAGAGGATATATCCACTGAACTATATTGTTGAATGGAAGTGGGTAGTTATCTACTAATGAGGATGTTATTTTTCATCATGAAGACATAAGACCCCAACACAATGAAATGGCTACGCATATAGAAAAATGGTATTTGTTGAAAAAGCTTTAGAAATGCTTTGGAAAATACATTAAAGAGGCGTTTGCTACTCAAATGGAACAATCCACTTGCAACCACCATATAGATAATGGAATTTTGTTGAAAAGACTTTAAAATTCTTTAAGCACTAGCATATGCCTAAAGTGGAAGCATTGAAGATTCTTTTGAAACTCTCTAGAAAATGTCATTGTAGCCCTCACCAAAGGCATGCACAGATTGGAGGCATTGAAAAAGTCTTTAGAAACCTTCAAACAAATGAGGGCATCAAAGCATAGGCAAGGTGTAGAACTTGTTTCCTTAAAAATATCAAATAAGTATAATGGTATGGAAGTGCAATCATGTGTAAGGAGGGAACTCCCAATAAAAAATCATAGGCCCTAGAGGAGATTAGAGGATTGGCCCAGTGAGGAGGCACCAGTTGCAAAATATACACAAAAATAGATATGTTGAAAAGTCTGTTGTATTGGCCAAAGACCCATGCCAGAGAGGAAAAAAATGTTTCATGAAGGATGAATTCCATCACATATGAGTAAAACTCCCTGCTAATGGGAGATAGGAGTTGTTGAGCCAAAACTATGCACGACGATGGTGCTTCCTTGAGGCAAGAAAAAGAAAAGGCTCGAATGGAGAACAAGGAGCAAGGTATTTACCTCCCTCAAAGCATAGACATGGCACGCTCCAACTGTATTGAATGTTTGTTGAAAAGGCTATAGAAACCCATAAGCAAATGCATTGACAATCATTCCATGGTTGCATCCTACACACAGGGAGAAATTGGTTGAAAGTCTTAAAAAATTTCAAACAAGTGAAATGGAGAGGCACACTATTACATATGTTGAGTGGGATCCATTTGATATTGCAAAAGAAATCAAATGTAGATGAGGGGACGCGCCAATGATGTTGTGGTGTTTGTGTAGAAATCAAAGCAAAACATATGGAGTGGCCACTCTGATGGCTGAAAGGATTACATACAATGCATTTGGCTGAAAGCATCGTGCCTAGAAAATGAATAGAGTAGTTTCATTGAAAAGATTTAGTAACTTTCAGGAAAATGCAACTAAAAGGGCACAATGGGGAAACCACGCCAGTAAAGGAAAAAACCACAAAATAAATATAATCTCATGGGAACCCTTGTAGCCGCCATCAACAAAATGGGTGTTGAAAAAGGTTTAGAAACTTTTAGGCAGAGGTAGTATGGTATGGTGCTGAAGCTGTATAGAGATTGTTTGAATAAAATGAGCATTTTCTGCCATTGTAAAATGGAGAAGCCACAGAGAAGAATGCGAAGAGTAAAAGGAAATTATGGAAAAAATGAAACAAGAAGAAGATCAACAGCTTGGAAAAGAAGTGAAAATCTAGCCAAATCCTCATCATTCCCCACTGCTTCGCGGGTACAAAGTGTGTACCCATTAATTTCAGCGAGGTTAGTGAGAAAGTGACATGTGGCTGGCAGGCCCAAGCAACTTAAAGGCACAAATGTAGATTTTTTTGCCAATGGATTCATTAAAGAGGACCTCCATGTGATAAAATCAAAACATTTAAAGTTAAAAACATTACTAGATTTAAATGAAAAAGGGAGAAACATGATTGGTGGGTCCCAATAACAAAAATTAATGCATGACTATAGCTTGCATGGAAATATTAAGAGTTCCTAGCCTTCCCCACTATCTCGTGGATTTTAAAACACAAGGTCTTTTTTCCCATGGGGTGAGTGAGATTACTCTACGTGGAGTGTGGGCCCAGAGAAAAGTGAAGGTGCTAGATGAAAGATTAAAGAAGGCATGTGCACATAAATTTAATTTTCCCGATAAGTCTATTAAAAAAGGGCTTTTTCACTTTTGAAAAGTGAAATAAGTTTAAATTCTTTTCACTTGTAGAGTGAAATAAAAATAATGTGAGAAAATATTCTAATAATGAATATAGTGGGTGGGGTGAATTTTAATCCGAAATGAAGCTCAAATGTTGGCATCTGAAAAATACATGAGGAAATAATTTACTGAGAAATGTATTGAGTGTTGGGCATTGAAATTTTAAAATGAAGGCATGGGATATTTTGTAAAGTGAGTTTGTTCACTTTATGAAAAAATATTTTATGTTGGGAAATAAAGTGCAACTACAGGTAGAAATAAGAATTTTCACGGGTAGACAGGCAATTTTCCACAGCAAGGTAAAATGATGAGAAATTTCTCACATGGAGAAATTTTATGTTGTTGGGCAGCTTGGTGCAAAGGAAAATTGGAGGGAAATTTTGTTGTTGGAAGAAAGATGAGAGATGATTTTGAGTTTTTTTTTTATCAACGGTAGATGAAGATTCTAGATGACCTCTTCAGATTGATTTTTTGGCTTCTTCTATTTCTTCTTATTCTCATTCTTCTCTAATTTGTAAGGGATTCTAGGTTCCCAATTTTTGAAAGCTCTGCAAGGAAAGCAGAAGCTCTGGATAGATTGTAAAGCTAGGATAATTATGACTGAGTCACTAATTTGAAAGTGTGTGTTTTGAATTGTGCGTTTATGTTTATTTTAGCTGATAATTGTCTCCATGGCTGAATTGTACTGCTCTTTCAGATTCAATAATAAAATTGTATGAGTCTTTTCATGCACATTTGTTGCATTTGAGTTACATTTGTTGTTTCCTTCTATTCTAAGAATGATGTAATTGCTTTAATGAATGAAAAGTTGCATGTTATTATTGCTTATTATTCAGGGAATAGTGTAATTGCTTCAACAAATATGATAGGAGTGTTGTGTTTTAGGTGGATTTATAAGAAGAATTATCAGATAAAGCTTCAGTGGTCTAGTTGTCACAATTTGAGAACATTTGCAAAAATATTTAGAACATGTTTAGCACGTAGGATGAAGGGATGGTTATATGACTCCATAGCCCATTTTATGGCACTGGTCCATTATCATGATTCTATTTTCAGTTGGGTCCCAATTCTTTAAATCATACATCATTTTAATTTTGTGTTGTGAGTACTTGTATATGCCATGTTGTCCATGCTAGTTTTTGAAATTCACTCAATGTCTTCCCAATGTTGAATGATATTTTCAGTTTCTTAGCATAATTCTATGAGAGCATTATTTGTTAAGCAATATCCTGTTAATTGTGTGACTGAATCTTTAGGTATTGTTAAAGGGTCGCCCCCTAGGTCTTACAAAGCCTGAAGTGTAGGGGAAATGAGTGTTAATTCCATTTCCTATCAGTTGTCCAAATTGCACATTGAATCTGATCATTAGAAAGTGGCTAGTCTATAGGATTCATTGTTTGATTTAGAGCACCAACAAGATGCAAACACATAAAGAAATCATCCACAACACCATAACACAAGGATTTTTACATGGAAACCCTATTAGGGGAAAAACCTTGGTGGAGTTTAATCCACAATTTGATACTTACTCAAAATATAAGTGTTTTACAAAAATAGGAACTCACTTGCATTCAAGTGCACTGCCTAGAGCTCACTACTCAAAAACTGAAAAGCTCACTGCCTTACAAAAGGTTTGAATTTCAACCAAAAGATTTGAACTGATAAAGTAGCATCTACAAATACCTGATTACAATTCGGGTTAGGCTCATCAACTGCATTCTTGACCTTCTATTTGATTCTACTCTTTTGCTTTGCTCTGCTTCAACTCACATCACAAAATCCTTTTATGCATAAGAGAAACTATGCATAATCACTCTAAAACCCTTCTGATATTTGAAATATACATCAAAAAACTTTAAACACACACTAAAATGATATAATTGATCACTTATATATATCTACAACAAAATATTTAATCAACAATATGTCAGCTTCAGTAAAACATAAAATATTTTCCAACCGTCGGCCCAATCCACAAATGATTTTTAATAGCGCACCCACCAAATTCATCCACAACATAGTGAGGGCCCAAAAAAAAATCCTCAAACCCAAAAACACTTTAAAAAATTTCACCTCAAGCATTAGCAACACACCACATTCACTTAGTCGGCCTTCTAGCACTGTTAAACAAAAAATCAAACAACCAGATCTCCTAAATCATACACCAATTAATACAATGGCACAAAACTTGAGAATAAGATATTCCAGATGCCCAAAGACGTTCCCTAAGATCCACAACCAAAACTGATGATCTGGTAATGCATATGGATTGACAAACTCAACTCAGCTTTAGTCAAATACCCTATTCTTCACTTTGTCTTTTGGTATGAACAAATACTAAAGTGTGGACTAGATCAATGACTTAGGTTTCCATCAATGACAACACCAAAAACCATATACCAACATAAGAGTTAGCTAAATACATGAAAAATGAAACCACCAAGTTGCAAGTATAATGAAACCTAGAAGGAGAAAACTCGAGCTTTTTTTTCTTTTACTCAAAAAATGGATATATAGCCACAACCAGGTGTTTGGAACCCATAATTTTTGAGAATTTGAATGGAGCCACAAGATACAAAAAGTATGTAAGCTTTCAAGCTCATACAAAATATTGAATAGCACCCAAAAAATCAAGAAGGGCACAACCATAGAAGAATCACAAAACCCAAAAGCTAAGAAAGGAATACAACTGCATAGTACACAAGATGCTTCATTTCAGCTAAGAAAAAAAATACCCAGAAGATGGAAGCTCGAGCTTATATAGAATATTTGAGATATCCAGAACTTCATATAGAAGAAAGAGTGTTTTATCAAAGAAAGAATATGGAAAACCTAGAAGCTTAACTGAGTTCTTGTGGTGAAGGAAGTACATATAAACCCATGGGTTTTCCAATAGAAGGGTCCCTAAAGCTTGAACCAGTATAATCATGGCGAGTTTGATGGAGAAAGATAGTATCAATAGAGGCATAAAAAAATACAACAAAAAATAGTGAGGTTGTGGCTTTAAGCCCAATAAAATGCTTCAAAATGGAGGGAACCATTCTATTTTGAAACCAGAGACTTACCTTTGCAATATTCTTCATGGAGATTTCCCAGAAGTGACGTAAGATTTGTAGGTTTGAGCTCAAACCCTGATAGTGGAGGTTGTGCAAAGCAAAATTTTCTCCAAATTTCAAATGCAAAATGAAATGAGAAGTTAGCGCTTGATGTTTTGTCTTAAGGTTTTCTTCTTTACCCTATTTCAAGTTGTGACTTTTATCACATCAAATTAAAATATAAATGTCTCCACTAATACCTTCAAGGTATTATTATGTCTTGCATATGAGTTATACCTTGGCTTTATGCCTTTGGTTTATTTTATAGTCTTTGGAGGAAAGTCAACCTTAGTGTGCCTTTAAGTATTATTTTATTTTTGAAGAAAATTAAAAAATCCTAAGTGAAGATATAGAGGTAATGAGAAGAGATCATTTCAAATTGATTAACTCCAATTCCATTCATGCAAAATGTGAAGATGTGAAGATATACTTGAGTCTCTTCAAGTTAACTAATCATGCAAAAATGGGAAAGAGGTGGAACTAAAGCTCAAAATCATGCAAGGTCAAGAGTGGAGTTCTACAGGGGTTTCACAATCACATCTTTAGTTTGAGGAGCCTTTTGGGGTCAACTATCATGCAAGAAGAGTTTGAGCCTATTTTTGTTCAGTCTTTTTTAGTTGTGGGCCCCATTTTATGGGTTTTTATCTTTACTCGTGAGAAAGATTTTGGAGATATTTTTCACTTCTAGTTAGTTTCTTCTGCCACCTCTTAACTCTTGGAGTTGTTTTTATATGCATTGAGAAAAAACTTAGTCTTTTTCTCAGTTCTTGCTTCCATTACTCTTTTACATAGAAGAGAGATTGGAAAGACTTGTAACTCAGCTTCCATTATTTATAGTTTTAATACAACAGTACTTCATGTTTCAACAAATTGTTTAGAGATTTGTAGAGTTTTCCTTTAGGATATTCAATAGAAATAGATTTTACCTTCCCAATTTATGGTATTTGTCTCTTTTAAATGATTTTATGCAAGTTTAATGTGTTTTAAATCAGAAACCTTTAAATTTTTGTCTCATTTACTGATGAATGTACACAATAGTAGTTTATCACAGGTCGTTGATTATGCTCTTAAGTTTATATCTTCTCTTAATTTGTGAAAACCATGTTTTCCTTGGTAAGGAAAGGTTAAGCAAAGCCTTTTAGTGAAATATTTTTGTGATCAAGGTGCCCAGGTTGAGTTGTGTTAATCGATTTCTGAGAATATGTAATGCCCCGTCGTGCGAACCCCAAAGGACAATAACACAATAATTACAGCACAATTTTTTTTTTTTTAAAGTAAACATAACATACATGTAATACACATTAAGTCATAACATGAATTTCATTTAAATGGATTCATTAACACATACATCCCTTGGGGTACACGAAGAGTCATTACGCGACTTAGATCCATACAACAGCAATAAAGAATAAACCCAAAGATATAAAGTAAACAATAACAACTATAACACATACATGAAAAATTCATTGACAAGAAACCATCTATGTACATAAATACATGATTAATTCAACACCCTAAATAACAACCACCATGGCCAATCTCCGCACAAGGTTTAACATTACATTACATTACAATACAATGTTTAAGAAGTACAATGATACAAAAGTGTTTCCAACCATGAACAGAAACCATACAACAAGAATCATGATACAAATGAATAGATGAATACACAATATCAAACTGGCTCTAAGATAGATACAACTCTGGAGTCGCCGCAATAGCACCAATCCACACCTCTCAATCCTCGGCTGGGGACCCAATGGGGTGCTTGGCACGTTCCACCCGACCATGTGAGTCCGAAGACCCACCCCCCGTGCTAGGAGCTAACAAGAAAGAGACCTCAACCAAGAACATCCAATCAGGGCTCCACAAAACTCAACAACATACAAAGGTATCATAACACTCAGGAATTATAATGACATAATCAACCACATCCAAGAGTCAACCTAATAACTCAAAGTCATAAATCTCATCTCATAAATCAAAGCAATGACCAGTAAACAAGTAACCAAAGGAAGATCATGAAACACTTCCAAATCAAGCCGAATAAATAAACATAATACAATTTTCAAATTGTAGTTAACCAACACAATAACATCATATCACAGTACCATAAGAGTACAAGGTCGAAACCCAAATTATTAACAAGATTTATACAAGACCATAGAATACACCATAGATAAAATAGGGTAAAACCATAAATCAATTCAAACAACTATGATCCATCAATTCAAGACAAAGAACCACTTCCAGAGGATTTCCAAAGAAGCAACATAAGAAGGAGTGTTAGAGGAGAGTGTCATCGCATGGCTTAACATGGATTCTCCAGACTACCAATATCACAAGGTGCCGCCTCCGTCTACTGATGAATTATCCAGACAATCTGAGCGCTAGGAGCTGCCTCCATCTATGGTTATCCAGACTACCTATCTCAAGGTGCCACTCCATAGGGTTGCTCATGCGGAATCATTAACCTTTCATGAAGACAAGGTAACGATCTTGCCAACCACGACCTTCTCAATCCCCTTTAGCCTGTGATAGCACTAAACGACGGACGAGGCATCAATTATCTTTTTAATGTGATTCTACCCACCCTCTAATTAATTATTTAAATTATCACTTTTTAATTTCACTCTAACGAGGGCTATCCTAGCGCCCCTTTGTGCACCGACCACCCACTTAGAGCCACTCTCACTCTAGACACTCAAAACATAAAAACCAAATCCAGGGGTTGTACAACATAACAAGTACATTAGATCACAACAGAGAAGCATGCAAGGCATTACCCATCTTGCCATAAATACATAATCAAAATCTCAACGATTCATGTACAACCCTTTTAAATTCCAAAAATCAAGGCACTTGCCACATCAAGGCACATAGAGAGAGAACATTGACCAACCATAAAAACAAGCCTCTGGAAGATTCTCAAAAAGTTACACTAGGGTTTCCCCATGAAAATCTGACAACAATAAAAGAAAAACCTTGAAGAACTATTTTCAATCAAAATAAGATCAACAACTCCCTTAAACAACATCAACAACTTTGATACGAACTAAATCGGACATCCAAGGGAAACCTCTATTTTCTCCTCTCGGAATACCCATAACTCAAAGAACTTTTCAATTTGACTCATTAACAACTCAAGCAGAACCATCAATCATGACAAAGATAATATTAACAAATTTACCACTTAGGGTAAAGAACAAAAGAACACATACGGGTTCCCAACGAATAGCAACATAAATAAAATGGGAGAAAATCTCCAACTCAAAATCAACTCACGAAAAGTCACATTGAAAGGGTCTTTCAAAACAATCCATAAACCACACATTCAAATGCAATATAACCATTCACTCAATAAGAAGTAACTCGAAGCAACCTAATAAGAACATTATTTTAAAGATCAATCACTTCCAACATTTAAGGATATCACAATATTGCGAATGAAGATATAATCTAATGTTTTAAAGCCATAAGACACTAATCACAAGTATACTCCTCCAACACAAATTAAAACAAATCTATTCCAACTAGGAAACTATATAGTATCGCACCACCTAACTATTAAATATTTACCAAACTTTCAATTGTGCAAAAATCATTTCCCCAACTTAAATACAATTCTATGCTTCTATATTCTTTAGAATCAAAAGAAAAACCCCTACGTAGTAAATGAACAACTTGACATGAAGATAGGATTATCAAAGGAACAATGATATACTTCCATAGGGTTTGCAACAAACATTAAAAGATTGACATACTTATATATATACTCTTCCAAATAATAACAATAACATAATTTACTATTGGATAACAAAATGTCTTGGTGTTTTAAATATATTTTTATTGGGTCTTTATTCTCCACCGCAATAATTTACTATTTAGAAATAAATAAATAAATAAAAATCATAAAATACATTATTTATTATATTTATTTATAAGAAAATAATAATATATGTTAAACAATCTAAATTCTATTTATTCATTTCTTTTACTCACAAAAAGAGAACCATAAATTAAATTTCATGTTTTATCATACTAAGCATACTAACCCAACATTCAAAAGCAATAAACTTCAAAGAACAATTGAACTATCGTCTACGATCTGACTCTTTACTTGATACGAAATCATTTTAACTCATTAAAGACTACATTCACATATCTTATTAACATCTCACTATGCTTATCATAAAGTTGTATTAAATAAAAGAAGTTATAAAAGTATTCCAACCAATTTCTTTTATTCCCATTCAGAATTTATAATCATTCCTATAACTATATTCATATATCTATAAACATGCTTAGCCAATTAATACTCCAATTTATATTTAAGAGGATAACTAACCTCACCAACACTACATTACAATGCTAGTTTCCTTCCTAACTAAAACTATATGAGCAACTAATTTCACTATGAAGTGAGAGCTTGTTCACTTATAAAAGGGCATAACTATTTTCCTAATAATCTAATGTTTACTAATTCCCATTACTTAATATAATCATTTAATTTAACAAAGGGGAAACATCCTTTTCTACGTTCTAATACAACGATTGTACTATCATCAACCACATATATTTATACTTACATATATATAACTATTTGTATACATAGATAAATAGTATTAATTTATAATATTTGTTGTCTTATACAAGAAACAAAATGTACAGGAGGAGTAGATGTGATTATACGAAAGTGAACGATTAAGGAGTATATCTGAATATGACAACCGTACAGAACACGATGAAGCAGAGGTCTGATCGATTCAGGACAACGGTTGCAAGGATATAATGACATAAAATCCGATAAAATCCGAAACCCAGCTTATAAAGTATTGACATTAGATAAACTTTTAAAGGCACAAGGTCACTACATTGATCAAAGAGCATGAGAAAGTAGAATAATCGAATAGAAGAATTCTGCTGAAGATAACTGGCTAAGGTTGATGTGGTTATGAGAGGGTAATTTAGCTTGATTATAACAGAACTTAGCATCCTCTAAAATTAATTTTTCCTACATCGACAAGGAATGCAAAGGATTTCTTAACAACTTAAGTTACTAATTTAAATGGATATCAAAACAAACCTGAAGGCTCACAATATATTCAACCTTCAACAACACATCAAAACAGAGGCGAAGTTCTCAAGATTTCAAGTCTTGTCCCACTAACCACTCTGACGTACCCATTTTTTTTTTTCATCATTCAAAAGGGATAACTTCAAATGGAGGGTAGCGGCTATGCTAAATGAAACATTAAAAAAAAATTGGCCCGCTCTATAGCAGTGTGCACTGAAACAATCAAGGCTAGAGAACTATTTGATTGAATGTCACAAAGAAATGCGATATCGTGGAATGCAAGACTTCAGGATCAACACAAAATGGATTTGTTTAAAGGCTTTAGAAATTTCCAAACAAATGTTATTGACAGGAACAAAAAGGTGGACGCATAAACAAGGCATGTGAACAGTTTGACAGAATGCCTCAAGCGATGTCATCACATGAAATGCACTGATTGCAGGATTTCACAAATTGGATTTTTATTCTAAAACCAAACTATCAAAGAACCCACGAGATTTAAAGTAACCAGAGCGATTGCTAAATTTACTACACCTTGAAATTCGAACAGTTGCAACTGTGAAAGATGGTTAATGATTTCAGGGAGACTATTAAATTCTGTACAATTTCTCAACTCTAAATGCCGTAACTGTGACAGGTTGTCAAGCATATCAGAAAGTGAATATTGAAATTTGGAAATATCGCCATCTACTTGCATTACTATCAACTCTCAAATGTCATCGCAAGACTTAAGGAAAAGAGAAAGGTGAGGTGCAAATATGTGACCTGAGAGAAGGGGAAATAATGCACAACTTTTCCTGTTTCGAACTAGACGCATTTCTGATTAGAGGTGAGTTTCCAGAGATGCGCTCAAGATTGAAGTTGGAACACGAGGCAGGGGTAATGCATACAGTGTAAATCTGAAAATATGCCTCTTCAGAGATGTGATCTCAAGGAAAGCAATGATTGTGGGGGACGCGCAAAAGAATCTCTCAAGGCTTAAGAAAATTCAAGCAAATGCAACAACGAAGGAGTTTGTCAAATATTGGAGTTGAAAATGCACTGGAAGACATATATGCAAAGCAGGGATCACGAATTGATTGACAAAATGCCACAGGAAAAAGGGATCACTAGAAATTCAATGATTGTAGGATAGGCACATCACAGATTTGTTTCTTCGAAACCTACGAGTAAATGCAATTGGCAAGTGTGAAACAAGACTCCACAATCCTTGCGAGCATCTTCCTTACCTATGCAGAGATGGGAACTTTGGAAACGATAAGCATATTAAAACAAGAGGGAAGTTTACATAAATAAAGCCAAATTCCAAACCCTTGCCAGCGTCTGGCGTCTGTGCCAAAATAGAAGCTTTGGAGAGGATAACAGACAAGATATCTAGTGACGAGCATGACTAATAGATGAATAACAGAGACAAAATGCTTGGAGACATTCAGATTGACCACAGACCAAACCGTGAATGTTGAATTTAAAACCGTACTTTTCTTTCAAAGGAAATATACTTTAAAAATTATACAATAGAAAACACATCTATAAATGGTCTAGAGAACCTGATAAGAAGCAGAGAGCAGCTTGAAACGGGCCTCTGATTTCTCTTTCCTCAATTTTTTTTTTGTTATCTGCTACAGCGTTCCCCTCGAACTAGCTAACTACCTGTTTCGATCTTAGCCAAGGAGATATATGTGTCAAATTGCCAAGTCTTATTCCTACCATCTCGCGCAAGACAGATCATCTCTCCCTCCCTTCGATTGTGCAAAATTGAAAACATGTTGTGTTTTTTTTTTTTCCCTCGACCCTCAAACCAGAGATACAATTATACCGCTAAAGGTGCCCCTTCAAATCCTAACTGAATGGCTTTTCACCATTCCCATAATCGAATCTTGAAATAGAAATAGTATTTCTTTGCATGTTCATTATTTTTCACAAAGTAATAATAATAATAATCTTATTTTATCACATTGTTTAATTACTCATACTTCTTTTAGTTATTATTTTAATTTAATAATTAACCATCCAAAATAGTTATCGTATCATTTACTAATGTAGTTCATTCAGTTATAATTTCATTTCCCAATTAAATTAAGTGCCCTTTTAATCCTTTTTAATTTAATTAATTAAAATAATCAAAACTATACAATATTACAAAATCAACTTATTACACTACTTGAATGAACACGCCAAAATGACATAACCACCCAACAGTCAACTTACTTGAATGACAAGAATAACTAAAATGAAGGGATACTACAGAATATTAGTTATGAATCAGTTTGCATATTAGTTTTCTTCAGTGCATCACCTCATACAAATAGTTTATTGTTAAAGTTTCTTTTAGTTTAATAGTTTAATATTTCTCCCTTTTCCCACACAAGTGAATAAACTCTTGGAGATCAAAAGGGGAACCAACCCACAATCTAGAGATTCACCTTCACTATGAGCATACCCACAAGCTTGAAGGTGTTTTCATGTTTCACAAGATTGTTGAGCTTCAAGCTTAGCATCTAGGATGCAATCCTTGGGACAACAATTAGTGCATGGAGGAACTCTTGGATTTGTGCACATGGATGGTGGATAGTTTTTTATGGATGTTAGAGTTAATATATTAATGGATTTGAGGATTGGGGTTCATGAACACATAGTCAATGGGACATGTGCATGGTAAGGAAATAATGACTTGGTGAGATGACACAGTAGTATTTGTGTATTGGGGGCTATGAACCTTAGCTAATTATCTTTGAAAGATATCCATCAAGGATATTATTGTTTATTAGTATTGGTAGGATTGATTGGATTGTAAAGATTTTGGGGATCTGAATGATTGGGATAAAAATAAATGGAATAGATAGATTGGAATAATTAGGATTAGATGATGAGGGGAAGGCAACTTTTGGTTTAGGATATGATTTTAGGATTTTATTTTAGATTCAAAGGTTTAATTATGGATGTTTCAGGATGAAGATTTGAAAGGTTGATGGTTGATTTTATATTTAGGTAAGGATTTAATTTATAATTAATTTTGGAAGAAATGAATTGATGGTTTAGGATTGAAGGAACATTAATTCATTGGTTTCAAGAGGAGTATGCACAAGCATGATAAAAACCTAGATTTATTCAAGTGGGTGTATAAAATGGTTGCAATTTTACCATTATATCTTATCTAAACATGATGTGTAGAGCCTATATTAGGAATTTACCACCTTTGATCACCTAAGATAGAACTTATGGAAAGAGGGTATATATGCACCAAATTAGGGGACATAAAGACAACTATTTACTAGTGATTTTGGCAATAATGTAATCACATTATTAAATTCTAGAAATAACATGATTACATTATGAATTGGAAAATACCAATCTATAACATGTTCATGTTTATGTTCTATAAAATATGATTGCATTTTTAAAGTTAAAAGTTAAGAAAAAATTCTTGTTTCCAATTGAAAACCATGAATAAGGTTTCTAGAAGTGAACCATCAATTTTTGTTGTATTATGAACTTCTCTTTCACTCTTAGGATTTTTCACCTAAAAGGAGAGAGATAGACCCAAAAATTGAAGTCGTTCACTCAAAATAAGGTATGTATGATGTAATTATGACTAAATTCAATGATCTAAGTGTAGCTAATTGATAAAATTGACTAATTATGAATGTAAAACTAATGAAATATGCAATGTTTGAAAACATAGTGTGATATGTAAAAATGAACTAAAAATGAAAACAAATGCACACATAACTGAACGAGATTGAATAGAGTGCACCTGGAAGTTGAATGCTGATGTTGGGATATTATGGAATCTCAAAAACTTCAATGTTGATGACTAGTGGGACTCATTCACCACTGATGGTGAATTAGTCCTTCTACTGGTAAAATGACCTGAAACTGGTTTTTGACTGTCAAGAACTAAATTCTGACAAAATCAACTTTTCTGCTTGAAAGTGGGACTCATTCGCCACTGATGGAAAATCAGTCCTCCAAAATTCTACAAATTCAGGGGTTAAGTTTGTGGGTCCATATCTGCACTTGTCTTCTTGTCGAGTTGACAAAGTCAAATTGTCTAAAAATAGGTTGTATGTTGTCTCCAAGCTTGAATTAGGGTTTGGTTGACTTGAATCACTTTGATGACTTGTTGGCCACTTTTCAACAAATATTTCTCTGACAAATCTACCTATAAGACCTGCAAATAAGATGAATAAACAACATGCAAATGTCATGAAATTACCAAATCCAAGTGATGTTGAAGTTTAAAGATATGTCAATGGCTGCTCTAAGATGCTTGATGATTGCTTGATTGAATGATGCTATGATGCAAGAGTGTTATTTGATGATGAATGAGTGAATGAGATGAATGGGTGAATATGATGAATTGGGGCCTAAAATGGATGTAAAAACACTTATTTATACACACTTATGCCCTAATTACCCAAAAATACATCACAATATGGTGAATGGGTCCCACTCTAGGCTTGCAGGTGGGTGTTGGGAATTAAGTTGTTTTTAATGTTGTTTGTCGGGTTTGAATTAAAAAAAACACTTAATTATGACCTCTAAGTGCATAAAGGGGCCAAATAAAGTGTGGAATATTATTACAAGACTTACAGCACTTTAAAATAGGACTTGATAAGGGATAAAAAGATTATTTTTACATGAATTATAATGAGAAGAGTCTAGAAAAGTGTAGAAATGTGTTACAACACTTCACAACACCTTCACAAGACATCATAATTTGAATATTTAGGACCTAATGTGAATGCATAAGTTACATTGCAACATTAAATCAAAGAAAAATGAGCCAAGAATCATAGGAAAATGACCTAAATGACCATGAAAATGTTCAAGATCCACTTTTCTATGGTACAAGAAGGAAAACCAATCACATTTTATTAAATTTATTCTATCCCAAGTTTTTCAATAATTTTGCACTGAAGGAGAGGTGAATGAAGAATATTTTTATGTTTTTTATTCAAAATAATGTTTAGATTTTCAAAAAATGGACTATTTCTCAATATATTTCTTAGATTTTATTTTCTATATCAACTTCAAAAAATTCTAACATTTAACCTAATATAGACGATTAAATATATAAAGATATCCCCACATCATCCCAATCTCCTCCTATAGCTATGAAAAATCCTAGTGAAATCCAAGATAAATTATTAGGGCATTTGGAACAAAATAAAATTCAACTTGTAGAATTAATTTCTGCGGTGAAGGTATCCATAGGAAACCCACCATAGAAAATTGGACCCTCTTGAGAAAAGAGACAATTTCACGTGTAACTAGACCCACCTTTGAGTCCCTTTTCATCATTTATCCTTCAAAAGAACATTTAGAGGCCCCTAAGACCAATTAATTTTGATCTAGAGGCCTGTTTTACCTGAGAAATCACCTAAAACCCAACAAACGACACTGAATTCTTTCATATCCTAAAAACCCACCTTCAAAAGTCAGTAGTGGGACCCATTCACCAAGGGTGGCTAATGAATCTCTTTTGAGGGAAAATTCAATTTTTAGCAGAAATTTGATTAATTTAACTTGAATTTCTAGTGAATGTTAGCCTCTTAGGTCTAAATAATGGTAAAATAAGGTTTTGTTGCTTATAAATACTCATTTTAAGTCATTTCACACATTTTTTAGTCATTTTTCGAAAGCAATTTCTAAAATCAAGTCTTCTACCACAAGTCACATTAGCAAAAGTTGAAGTTTTAGGGCAGCAAACTAGGGTTTTTATAGGTCTTGAAGATCACTCTTTTTGTCAAGATTGAACATTGGAAAGGGTTGATAATGGATAACTATGGTGAATCATGAAGAAATCTAGGGTGAAGAGGTGCAACTAGCCACCAAATCACACCTAAGGACTTGGTTTCATATTGATTCCATCTTCCATTTTCACTTTATCTTTAGATTAAGGTTTGTATTTTTTTTTTTTGTCATTTGTATGTTATTTCACTTCCATTTTTCATATGTTGTAAGGTTTCTAGGGTTGATATCTTGCATCATACAAATCATTCTTGCATTGCTTATTCTAGAACAATAGAATATGGCTTCTCTCATATTTGAAATCTTCCTAGTCTTTAACAAATCTAAGGCTATGGTTTATGCATATTTTTATTCATACAAGGTTTAATTACCCAACTAGGGGTTTGACCAAGGAAAAATCCCCACTAGACAAACAATTCTAAGCTATTTTGCAGGAATTTTTTGAGATCCAAAGTCGGGTTTTCGTCAAAAATTTGTGCAGGTGTCAAGGTACAAAACATAATTTTGAAGTTAAAATTTTTTGAAAGTGGACTGATTTTCCATTCATGGTGAATGAGTCCCTCTTGAGGTGTCAATTTGAGTTAGATGCAAATCCTAGTTCTTGATTGAGAGAAAATAGCTTATGTGTAGAAAAAGTCCTGACTTGGGACTGATTCACCCAGGGTAACGAATGAGTCCTAGTCAGCTCATAACTAGACACCATCAATTTTCTAGATTATTTTCTAGCATTATTTAGTTTCCCAAGTACACATTTCTAAAAAATTGCCTTTTGTTTGGTTTATTTTGCATTTTTGTTCATCCTTTTTAACTTTTTAAAAACAACACTTTGTTTTCCAACATAGCTTAAATCTTAGTTTTGCATTCATAATCAGTCAAATAGATCACTTAATTGCATTTATTTCACTTCATTTAGCTCAGATAACATCATACATAACATAATTTGAATTAACCCCTTAGCATTTTTGGCCCTACCTCTCTCATTTTAGGTGAAAAACACTAGAAGAGCTAAAGAAGTGCATTGGTGCCAAAAATCTATGGTTCATTTTGTTGAAACTACATTTTGAACATACTAGCTTCCTGATTTGCAATTGAATCTTGCATATTAGACTTCATTGGCATCAACAATCCATTAGGGTATTGTGGTGTTTTTGTGTTTTCCAAAGCATTGCATTAATGAAAGCATCATTTAGAATTCATTATTCAATCTTTTTTCATTGAATCATTCCAAAATTCTACATTTATAGTCTGTATTTACATTGTTTAGACTTGATAAACTTTAGAAAACTACAAAAAATTAGAAAAATCTTAAAAAAATACCTACGTTGGGACTCATTTGCCACCCTGGGTGAATCAGTCCCTCTATAGCTTCTGATCAAAATTTCTAGATTTTAATTTATTTCATTTTATCTTTCTTTTTTCTGTAATTACATTTCTATTCAAGTTTAGTTGTTTTTGTTTTCTTAGCATAATTTTTACTTCTTTTCATGGCATTCATGGATAGTTTTAGATCTTTGAAAATTTCCTTTTCAATATTCATTCCTAGTTCTTTTAGATTAAATTCATCAACACATAAAGAATCCAAAACTAAAACATCAAACCATCCCTTCAAACAAATGATTCAAGTTAGAAACAACATCTCATCTAAGCCTCTTAGTAGTGATGATGTTGACATGTTAGATGAAGTTCTTCAGGAATTCCTCTCATTCATGTCATCCTCTAATGCTTGCAATGAGAAATCTCAACCTCTTAATGATAAAGTCCCCCTCAAACCTTTTGCTTGTGATGACTTTGATTTGTTAGATGAATCCCTCCAAGAATTCATCTCGCATAAGCCATCCACTAAGCTTTGTTGTGACAAACTTACGATAAAAAAAATTAACACCACTAATGCTTCTCTTGAACACCCTAAACCAATTGATGATAGTTTATCCCTCAAACCTTTTAGTCATGATGATTTTTGCACTTGATAGATGAGTCTCTTCAAGAATTCATCTCACCCAAATCATCTGCTTTGGTTTGTTGTGAGACATCTAAAACCAAGGATGTTAATGTAATCCAACCTCAAATTATCCTTTACCCACCCTCACATAAACTTCACCCCTCTAACCGACCCTGGTACACCCTCTACCCCCCTAAAACCAATGTGTTGCAGCAATCTAGTAATGATATTATTGCTCATATATATAATACCTGAAACAACCCACAACCGCAACAACCAACTCCACCCTCTCTACCTTTACCTAATCCACCTAGTGCTCCTCATTACAACACAAACACAAAGGAGTATGATCTTGTTGAACAATTAAAGAATACTCCTGCCAAGATTTCCCTTTGAAATTTGCTTCAAAACTCACCAAATTATCACCAAATTCTTCAAAAAAAATTTAAAAAAATTGCAATCCCTCATGGTACCACTCCGAATGATGTGGAAAATCTCATCCAAAAAATGAATCTTGAAATTACCTTTCATCAACATGAGCTCCCTCCTTTAGAGTTGCACAAACAAAATGAAGTATTTATGAGAATTGCTCAATTCAATCACATAGGTTTTAAATGAACTCTCATTAATAATGGTTCTGATCTTAATGTGTGTAGTGTGGATCTCCTTGATCAATTACATGTTGAAAAGTCACAAATAATACCTAATTCTATCTCCATTTGAGGATTTGACAACACAACAAAGCAACTTCTTGGGATAATTACTTTTCCTATTACGGTTGGGGTGGCTACTTTACAAACTCCTATCCATGTCATGCCTTATGATCTTTCATATAATCTTCTTTTAGGCTGACCATGGATTCATGAGATGAATGAACTACCCTCGAACCTTCATCATATCATGAAATGTGTCCATAAAAATCATATTTATCAACTTGAAATAGACCCCAAGACTGAAAGTTGCTTGCACCTTGAAAAAGGAGTTACGAGTCCTCTAAAAACATTAATTCCAACATCTAATACAGATCATGTCAAAATTGAACAAAATAATGAGGAATTAGTATCTAAATTATTTGGTGATGATTGGGGAACCTTAGAATTCACACCCTTGTTTATGGGAAAATACATATTCACACAAAAGAAAGATGAGAAACAAGACCAACCAACAATCATGTCCACTTAAAATTTTGAACAATCTTCTCAAACATCTATCTCCTATAATCTGGATGACAATGCAACATACACACAAAATTTTGATGAGATAGATTATCAATCCCCACCTAATCCGCAAGAAATGGAAAAAATTTATGGAAAGGGCTATGAACTTGTCAAACAATTAGGATATACTAGAAAAGGGTGTGGAAAACATGAGAAAGGTATTTGTGTCCCTATTGAACCTAATACGCAAGAAACAAAAATTGGATTGGGATATTTTTTTTCTAAATGACCAAAGCTACTCAATGATCCTCTTTGCACATTAATGCTATAACATGTCAATCAAAACATAAAATCACAATCAAACATCCTGAATTACTTGATATAAGCTTACCATCCTCATGCACATATGTCGATAGCAATGAAGCTCTAAAACAAATGTTAGGTGTTTATGATAACACATCCTCACTTACTTCCATGAAAAGCATTCCTTGCTTCATGACAGTTACCAATAAAATAGCAAGTGATATCACTGAAGAACTCTATGAATGTGAAGGTCATAAATCCAATGTACTCCCTTTAGGAGACACAATTGATGTTCCAATGGACATTAATGATAAAGATAAAGTTATTAAGATTGGGAAGTGTCTTGATGATGAAGAACAAGAAGACACTACTACTTTACTTCATGATTTTCCTAAAAAAATTGCTTGGAAATATTCTGATATGCTAGAATTGACCCAAAAATTGTGACACATAACATCGTTCTTGTTGAAAATGCTAAACACATTCGTCAAAAGATAAGAAAAATTCATCCTAACATAGCCTTGCATGTTAAAGCGAAGCTTGAAAAACTTCTTGATGTAGGGTTTATTAGACCTATTGATTATTCTCCATGGATCTCAAATATTGTCATAGTTGTAAAACCTAATAATCATATTAGGATATGTACAAATTTTTGTGACTTGAATAAAGCCTCTTTAAAAGATGATTTTCTGCTTCCTAGTATAAACATGATTGTGGATTCAACTGCTAGACATGCTTTGTTGTCATTCATGGATGGATTTTCTGGTTATAATCAAATCCTTATTAGCCCTCGAGATCAATACAAAACCACCGTTACAACTATTTAGGGAAAATTTTGTTGGGTTTTTATGTCTTTTGGTCTAAAGAATGTCAGTGCAACTTATCAACAAGCAATGACATTAATATTTCATGATTACATTCACAAAATTCTGGAAGACTATGTTGATTATATCCTCGCTAAATCTTTAACATGTCAAGACAATGCAAATGTCCTTTGAAAAATCTTTGAATGAATACATAAATGCAATATGTGATTGAATCCAAAAAAGTGTACCTTAAGCATAGATAGTGGCAAACTTTTGGGGTTTGTCATATCTCACAGAGGTATCAAGGTGGACACAAAGAAAATTGATGTAATTATTAACATGCCACCTCCTAGGAATATTTCTTAGTTGTGCACATTACAAGGGAAAATCTAAGCTATTCATCATTGTGTTGCATCCTTAGCCAATTACACATTACCTTTCACACATCTCCTTAAAAAAGGAATACCTTTTGATTGGGATGAGGATTGTAAACAATCTTTTGAGAGTCTAAAGGAATACCTAGCTACTCCACATGTTTTACAATCCGTTGTGCCAAATAGACCATTTATCTTGTACATCACCACATTTTCCCATGCTCTTGTAGCATTGTTGGCACAACATGATGATCATGACAAAGAGCATCCCATTTATTACATAAGTTGGACTCTAATTGATTATGAAACTAGATATTCACTAATTGAAAAACAATGTCTGGCTCTTGTATTTGCTACTAGTAAGTTGCACCATTATTTACTAAATGTTGAAATACAAGTTATCACAAAATTTGATCCTCTTAAACATATTTTCAACAAAAATGATCTTTTAGGATGCTTAGCTAAGTGGGTAATGCTATTAACTAAGTTTGACCTTAAATTTGTTTCACAAAAAGTAATCAAAGGATAAGCCTTAACTGATCACTTAGCTGATGCTCCTTCTCCTATCACTTTACCTACTCATGATTCCTTTCTTGATGATCATTTCCTAACCACTAACATCAAACAATGGGAATTATATTTTGATGGATCTAAGTATCAAATAGGTTTCAGTGTTGGAGTGGTACTAATTCCACCTGACATAAAACCTATTCCCTTTTCCTATTGATTAAATTTCCTATGCACAAATAATACAATAGAGTATGAGGCATTGATCACAGGTTTGTGAGCTGCTTTAACAATGAATGCTAAACATATCAAGATCTTTGGCAATTCGCAATTGGTCATCAAACAAATTAATGGTACATATCAAACTAAACATGAAAAATTATCAAAATACAAGGATCTTACAATTAAACTATTAGAAAATTTTGACTCATTTACCATTGATAACATCCCACAAAAAGATAATTGTCATGCAGATGCAATGGTGAGCGCAACTTCTCTTATATCCCCACACAATCCTACCACAAATTTCACCTTTGCTATCCATCACAGCATAAAACCTTCAATTGATGCTTTGCTAGATGGCATTTTGGCGATAAATCAAGATGAATCATGTGAATGGTATGATACTTTATACAACTATTTAAAATACAGTACCATTCTTGAGTCTACTACAACAAATACCAAAAAATGTTTATGTAAAATTGTAGCCAAATATGTAATTCTTGCAAATACATTATATCATAGATCTTTCAATGGTCTCTTATTACGATGCCTTAAAGATTCTGAAATCCCCATAACACTTGAAGAAGCCCATGTCGGTGCTTGTGGAGGTCATTTTGGAGGTCAATTGTTAGTGCAAAAAATTATCCATATGGGTTATTATTGGAAACATATGGAGAAATATTGCTTCACTTACATAAAAATATGTCAAAAATTTCAAGAACATAGCCATTTGATTCATGCTCCTACTATTGTATTTTGTGCCCAAGTTCCCATTTGGCCATTTTCAGTATGGGGATTGGATATTATTGGTAAAATTTCACCTCCATCTTCTACTGGCCATACATTCAAGGAAAACTTTAAGAAACCCCCCCTCAATGAAGGTGTAAAACCCTGGAGAATCTTGTATACTTCCCAATAAAAATATTAATTTTAGTGGCGAATTTTTTCATTTTTCATGAAAAAAAATAATGGCCATTAGTGAAACTTTTCTAATCACTAGAAGTGTATGGAAAATCCTGGTGAAATGCAAATTTTTGAAAACCACTCAAATTTTTCCATTGGTGATTAAAATCTATTTTCAAACCAATAAAATATTTTGATTGGCGAATTAAATATATTTTCAAACTAGAAAAAATAATTTTGTTGGCAATTAAAACTTTTTTTCAAACTAGAAAATAAAATTCATTGGAAAATTAAACCTATTTTGAAAGGATTAAGAAAAAAACATTGGTGAATTAAACATAATATCAAAAAATTTAAAAAATGCATAAAAATAAAGATTATTAGCCTCATTTTTCTCATCAACCATCCAAAAATCACTTACAACTATAACATTTTTTTCAAAAAAGAGTCTTAACATGCTTCATAACAAAAAAAAGTAGCCCTACCCAACTAAAACCAGTTCCACAACTATCTGTATCTACCTTACATATTTTAAAAATATTTGCAATCGCTCTTTTACCCTTTCTAGTACCTACTATTCACACTATACAACTGTAACAGGGTTCAACCCCTAGCAAGCCAAAAATTTAGTACTAGTCTTGTGTTAATTCTGCAAAAACCCTACAAAAACTACAAATTCAACTAGTGCTATCCATTTCATAACCAAGTTTCCTCGGTTCTTTTCCTTTCATCTTTTGCTTCCTCGCATTCTTTCCTTTTGATTTTATACACTTTTCCTCTGCTTTTTCCTATGCTTCCATACGATTTTCCCTCGCTTTCGCCAGGTGCTATAATTGCTTCCACCTTCATCAGCTTCTTAAAGAACTTCAATGCTTTCTATCCTAACCTTTCTTCTTCCCTACATCAATTTTTAATCTCATCCTCTAGCCAACGCATGAAAGGGATGCATCCTTCTGCCCCTTCCAGTTCCACATTTTCAAATCCTTCTCGGATTTCAAAACCTTCACCTAGAGCTACCCATTCAAGTATTGATTCTAATCCTTCAAAGAAATCTCTATGCACAATCATCTCCATCACTTCTCTCACTATGCTTGTCGATTCCCCCAAGTCAAAACCCCATGCTATAATCAAGGAGTATACATCCATGTTATTCCTATATCTATGCCTCATATTTCCAAAGGATTTCCCCAAAATCATCCAAACACTTTTGTACCAACCTCCCATCAGTGAATAAAAACATATGCATGAATCTTTAGTCAGAAGCTTCACCATAAAATGGGTTTAATTGCCTCCTCAAATGTAGAGTGAAGTTGGCCTCCATTTGAAAATTGTTGCAACTACACCACCAACACCACCACTCTTTTAGGATTTTTGTGTGCCTTCTTCTCCACCCAAACTCTATTATTAACTTTGCTAATTGAGGGCCAAGAGGTAATAATTTTCCAAACTCCACACATACCGATCCTAATTTCCCATCAATCCTCCAGTCATGTCCACTTGCTAAAATTTTCCCATGATCTTCACTTCATAAATGCACTGTCCTTGCCACCTTTCCTATTTTAATTCACCAAAGTCAGGGTTTTGGTGCTTTTCCTAACCTTAGTTGTAAGACTTTCTTGGTCATCTATGTAGTTGGTGAGTCAGAGGATTCAAAAACTTTGAAACTTTAGACTTTGGTTCTAAGGTTCCAAATTTCAATGACCACGCAACATTATGGACCACGACTGTTCAATGAATTTTTGATGGACGACTATAGTTGCATTCCAAAAGTATATCCTTCGAGCACTGGATTTGTGAATTGAAACCTCCAAAATTACACTATTTAAACCATTAGATTTTTAGAAATCAATGGTTGAGTTTTTATTAATTATTTAGGTATGTCGATCATCGTGCAGTTGTTTACCATTTAATATTTCCTATGTCAAACCAAAATATTTTATGAAAAATCCTTAAATCTTAACTCTTTAATCTTGAGGGTCGAGTCTCATCGACCTAGCGATGTCCCCATTTTAAATTATGCATGTGCATAAAGTTTGTTTTGAAGGGACCATTCAATGAATTTTCGATGGATGACTATAGTTGCATTTTGGAAGTAAATCCTTGAAGTACTATACTTGTGAATTGAAACCTCCAGAATAACACTAGAACCATTAGATTTTCATAAATCAATGGTTGAGATTTTATTCATTATTTAGGTCTATCGGTAATCATGATCTTGTAACCTTTTTTACCATTTAATATTGCCTAAGTCAGACCAAAATATTTTATGAAAAATCCTTAAATCTTAACTCTTTAATCCTAAGGGTTGAGTCTCATCAACCTAGCGATGTCCCCATTTTAAATTATGCACGTGCATAAAGTTTGTTTTAAAAGAGGGACCATTCAATGAATTTTTGATGGATGACTATAGATGCATTCTGGAAGTAAATCCTTGAAGCACTAGACTTGTGAACTGAAACCTTTGGAATAACACTAGAATCATTAGGTTTTCATAAATCAATGGTTGAGATTTTATTAATTATTTAGGTCTGTCAGTCATCATTCTCTTGCTTACCATTTAATATTTCCTAAGTTGGACCAAAATATTTTATGACAAATCCTTAAATTTTAACACTTTAATCCTAAGGTTGAGTCTCGTCAACCTAGCTATGTCCCCATTTTAAAAATAAATTTATAGTTTATTTGCATGTGCACTATGTAGCCATCTTTTCATCTGTCACAGGCATACCTTTTAATCACTTTTTTATAAGGATTCAAGTGTTGAAATAAATGTTAATTGTCACATCAATGATAGTGGTGAATTTAAAAATGATAAGTGTGATGTCATACTAATTGTATTCATGCTAACTTCTATATATACTTCACCAACTTGATGTTCTTCATATCATTTATAATATATTTGGCATTGATTTATTTCTTCTCTATTCTCAATTTAACTGAGACATTATGGAGTCTTCATGGCGTGTCATGCTACCCAAATGTTTTTGGGAGAAAAGAAGGGATGATGCATATGACAGACGGAAGTTGGGTATGGTTTTTACAATTCCTTGTGTATAGGTTGAGGATGCTATAAGAATAATTGTGGGTAGGGAATGGCTTCAGAACAACCCCCGTACTCTATATTTTGAGGTAGCTTCGACTTTCTTGTCCAATTGCATGGAGATTTTGCTTGATAAAGATTTGCTGAAGATTTTGGCAATATGTTATTTTCAGCCTTTAATTTACTCTATTTCTTCATTGGAGTTGGTGCTGGAGCATTACAATTTTGAAAGTGGGTTAGCTTATGTTGGTGGAATCTTTAGGAAAGTGGAATTGCATGCTTCTATAGTGCAAGCTCTTGCCTTGGTTAATATGAGATAGGGTCTACTATGTGATTCGAAAACTGAATCATTAAAGAGTCTGGAGTTTTGGAGGAAGGTTTTGGGTGATTCGCTTTTCTTCTTTGTTGTTAATTTGTTAAATTTAATTCATGTTCTACTCAAACAACCAGTTGATGGTCTCATCTAATGTTACAAAAAAAATTATTAATGAATTGTGTGATGTGTCACGTGTCTATATTTTATTGTACAGTGTAACAATTGTTGTAATGTGTACTTTGTGACTAGTTTTTTGTCACAATTAGTGGCTTCTTTCCCAATGGCCACAATGGTTATGTAGTATGTAATTTTGTCTTTAGTTATAGCTACTTAAATTCAAATGTTTTTTGTGGCTCCATTCTTGTAAATCCCTTTTGCTTTGATCAATATAAAAATGTTAAATGTGGCTTTTAAAATGAATAGTAATTATCAACATATAGTTCTGATCATAAGTGAACGAAATTTATTGTGACTTATTAGTGGAAATTGACAATGATTAAGGTAAAATGAGACATTTAATTCTCTCTTTTCAATGTGTTGAAGTACTTTACCTTTCATTTATTCTATTGAAATTCTCAATTTGGCTATGGTACTAGGTGGGGGTGCGGATTAATGCCATATGAATAGCCAAAGTGATTGATTGGATAACTTTATATTGAAAATTGCACGATGTACTATAGAATCATAGATCTTGATGTCAATAATCCAGTGATTTTTACAATTGACAGCTTGCATGGCACTATTGATTTTGACAATTGATAGCTTGTCAGCTTGAGGTATAGTTTGCAACTTTGCATGTAGCCAGCTTGAGGTACTGATTAAGTTGGATTTTTGGTTTGCATGAATCACAATTATTACTAGTCAGTAGTAACTATACACAACCTCACACATGACACGTGTGAGGTGTACAAGGGACTAGGCTGGTAGTGGCACATTTGGTGGCACTTTTGGCCCATAAATAAGGATAGGGAGCATAACTAAAATCATTTTTTGAATTGTCATTAGGGTTTTCATTTTGTAGGGTTAATAACTTAATAAGGATTCAGGAAGAAGATAATGTGGTATTATTGGGGATGCTCTAAATTCTCCTACCTCTAGTTATGTAGTTATAGAGTAAAATACCAATTTCCTTCAAGTTCAGAATGGGTGGAATTGGAAAGAAGTTGATTTGGTTCACTTGACTTCTCAGATAGGTTTTGAACCGAGGATAAGGGTGATGGAGATAAATTGCTATCCTCTTGTGTGAGGTTGCAAGTGAAGATGGAGTAGTTTTTCACCCCTCATCATTTGCACAGTTTCCCAAATAATTCCCATGCATTTATTTTCAGTGCTCATCTTCTGCATGGGAGCAATTTTACTACCCCTCATCGTCTGCATGGTTGGCCAAGAGAGTCTCTTGCATTTATTTTAAGACACCATGGCCTACCAGGCAAGCCCCATACATTTATTTTTAGTGCTCATCTTTTTTTCCATGGGGTGGCACAGCCTCATCTTAGCATGATTCTAGTTCTAAAGGCTAAATACATTTGTATCTTCTGACTCTATTTCCCCAATTTATTAAGGCCCATTAAGTTTGTGCAAGGCTAGCGTGACCAAAGAATCCCAAAAGTAATGAACCTTTTTTCCAAAACTCTTGGTTGACACAGCAAGTTCCATTTGATACTAGAGGAGAAACATGTATGTAACATTCACGGTTTTCACCACCAGGGATCTATGTAAAAGCTTGGTGGTTGCCTTGTTATGTTTATTTTATGTAATAATGTGAGCATTATGATTCCATTTTATTAATTCTTTTTTACCAAGTTAAGTGTTATTAATGACGTTGAATTCATTTTATTATAGCCCTTTGCAACATTAAGTTTTCATATGGCTGTAATTGTCAATCCTAACACTTTAAATTTTAAAGAAAATTTAAAACACATGTTTTATGTTTATCATTTATATCATAAATTACTCAACTATTCAATGAACATTTGATGTATGGTTGTAGTTGCATTCTAGAAAGAAATGCATAGAGCGCTAGGCTTGCAAACTTAAACCTCTAGAATCACCCTATAAGGTCGTTAGATTAGCAAAGATCAACAGTTTATAATTTTCTATCAATGCAGAAGTAAATCATTAATGGCTTGTTTTAAATGTTGTCAGCCATGTACTACGTAATTGTGTACTGTGTAGTTTGTAAGTAATGAGTAGAAATTTTAGTGTCATTCACCTTAATATTTAAAAAAATAGCACTTTCTATTGCAAAGTGATTTTATTTTGAAGTTAGAGGGTCAACACATGGGGAGATTTTAGTCTTCAATTTGCTCATTACAGTGCACCACCCTATTCTGGGTTCCATAGTTCCACTTCCAACAAAGCCATTCTAGTAACCTAGTTTCAACTTCAAAAATCAAAATTAAAAATATGGGTAAGTTAAAGAATTCATGTGGCTACATTTCATCACTTGACATTTCTTAAAATCTTATTTTGTCAAACTTTGAAGTTTAGGTTTCGGGTTACAAGGCTTAAGAATTAAGAAAAATTAAGGACTAATAGGGAATTCAAAAATTTCACATTGTTCATTGTATCAGAATGTCTACCACCAGTACCACTAGAGCAATATCGGATAAAAAGATACATTATGCAAAATTGCTTAAAACCCCAGGTTTCACTGATGAATACCATGATATTTATGATCCTGAAACCTATGGTAAGTGTACCTTAGAACTTAGATTTTCATCTGAGAATAAGGCTTCAAATAAAATGCAATTTAATAGTATCAGTGCACCGTGGGTAACTGGATTAGGGTGCATGATGTTACATGAGATTTTCCCTTATCCAAAATTTATCATGGTTTGTGCCCTAAATTATGATGATAACAAAAGAGAAATTGTTAGTAAAGATAGAAAAGAAGAATTGTTATCCATTAATGTAGAAGAACTTGGGAAAGTGTTGGCCTTGGGGTTTACAATTGGAGAATTTGGAAATGTCCACATTGACCTAGAAAATCTTGCTACTGATTATGAAGCAGTGGATGAAATGGAGAAAAATTCTTTCTTAAATAGAATAGTTCAAGATAGAAAAAAATTGAAAGGTGATCATAAGCCTCCTTATGATTTGGATATTTTTAAACCATGGGTTCAGGATACTATTTCCATGCTAGCATTTTTCCTCCGACTGGATAGCAATTTGGAAGTGGGTGCAAGCCTCCTTGAAATGGTATATAATATACATTATTATGTTCGACATGTCAAATATAATTTTATTGGGCACATTGTAGAATCCATGCATAAACAATTTTTAATGATTAAAGGAGGTTCCACCAAGACATTTAGGTTCACAACCTACTTGTTCTATCTTTTTCTATTCAAATTTAGAGAAATTTTGCAAACCAACAAGCTTTAGATTCAGCCCTATAGTAATGTTGAAAATAAAATGGCTCCAGTATATAAATGGACCACTGTGATAAGGATGCATGATTCTCAAAGGAACTACAGTCATTTTGTAGACTAATTTTTGGCTCCATTGCATCAAGAAATTACAAATACTCCAAAGCCTAGATTGCCTATGTCATGTAGAAACTGCATTCAACTAGGAAAATAAATACAATTGGTTGATTGGTACTTAATGGAAGAATATACTGCGATAAGATTTTATGGATTGAAATTACAGCCATACAAAATTCCAATACATGTGACAGAAAGGGTTTTTTCTTTTGAATATGTAAGGTAGATGCAGAGTACTAATGAAAGACACTTTAGCGGTCAAGGGAAGAAGACCTTATTTCCTTCTTTACCTTTTTCATGTGGAGGTATCACATTTGAGAGAAAATAATTTAGTGTGGCACATGATCTTTTGAATTTTTTTGATTTTGATGCTATCTGTCACTAGTAGTATGATCCATGTGACACCATTAAATCAATGTTGTGCTCAATAAGAATGTTGGAAGTAGAATTCAACATCAAAGTAAACCCTTGCTTGAAAACTTGAGAAACAATGATTCTTGGGATGAGGTCAAAGTATCAATGGAGAAAAGTGTTGCTAAGAATGGTATTTCTTTTGAACAATTATTAGCAAAAATTATGACATTGCATTGAAAGACAATTAGGAGGTACAACAATTATTTTGAAAAAAATCATAAACCATCTGGGTATGTGCAGGATCATGATGGGCCAAAAAGTGGCGATATGTAAGTGATATGATGGCCCATGTGGCTGACAACTTTTATTTACCCAAAATTGATGAAATGAAAAGGATTTTTAAAGGAGGTTATAAATGCCTTTCCACCAATATAAATTATGCTTACTTTGAATTTAATAAATAATTATTGTTCATTTTCTATTCAAATTACGACTAAATTCCTAATTGTTAGCCTGATTGAAAAACATCTATAGCTTTCAAGCGGTATCACATTTTTTGAATTCAAACCATGCGTCACATTTTGTTCTTCACATACTATAGGAATAAAAAAAGAAAAATAAATTTCATGAAGTTTTTACCAAGTTAAAGTCATTAGACATATGAGTTTTTTATATTTTTTAAAAGTTGTAATAAAAAATTCATAATTAATTATTTACTTGGAAAAAAAATAACAAAAAAATATGGCATATCACATTGGGACATGAATTCTCTTATATCTAAAATCTTATAAAAAAATATCCATTTTATTTGTGGTTTAGGGTGGTCAAACAAGTACTTACTTCTTATTTTCCCTTGAAGTTAAAGTACTATTGCATTGAAATTTCAAATTTTTTCACCAAATATAAATTTTATTTATTTTTTAAAGCCAAACAGTAGTTTAGAAACCTCTTTAATTTTATAGATTTTTGTTCTTACATATTTTTGAAATAATATAGATAACTTATTCAGAATTTTTACATCAAGTTGCCCTAACTCACGATTTTCTAATTTTTTGCCAATTAAAGGTCTATTTTCCATGATGATCATGCACATACCCATCTAGTAGAGTAAAAAACGTTCTAGAGAAGGATTGAGAAAAAAATTGATCTCAATAAAAAGTACACTACCTTTTTGGTCTACTTTAGCTGAAGGGCTAGGTGATCCAAGAGCTCTTGCAGAGTATGGAGATAATGAAGAAGATCTTGAGTTTATCAAATTATGGAATATAGAGCATCTGGATGAATGAGAAGATGAAGAAAGTGATGATGAATCTAATGATGATAGGGAAGAAGAAAGCCATATCAATTTCAAACTTGGTTTAAGTGAGGCCACAAGAAAAGCATTTACTATAAGAGTAGCCATAGCTAAAAAAATGGGTTACGAAGGTGGTCCTTTGGAGTCCCAAAGATAAGGCCCTTGGATGGTAATGGATGTAGAGCATAGAAAACTAGTTGATAAATCTAACCTTGGGGTTGGAGGTGACAAAGTAGACCTAGGGCATACGAGTCAATTTGTTAGAGCTTCAAATCCTCAGCCTCATGGTCAGACACAATCACAACTAGGACATGCCCATGGTGGAGGGCTTAGTGAAACTAGCACTACCTTTGGTGGTGATGGTATGGGTAGTAGTACTAGTAGTGGTCAACATGTGATACAACAGAAAATTACACACAAGAGGAAAACAACACAATATACTAGGGTATGTGCAGGATCATGATGGGCCAAAAAGTGGTGATATGATGGGTATGTGTAGGGTATGTGGCTGATGACTTTTTTTACCCAAAATTGATGAAATGAAAAGGGCTTTTAAAAGAGATTCTCAACTTTCCACCAATATAAATTATGCTTTAATTTGAATTTAATAAATAATTATTATTCATTTTCTATTTGAATTATGATTAAAGTCCTGATTGATAGGCCGATTAAAAACCATCTATAGCTTTCAAACGGTATCACATTTTTTGAATTTGAAATATGAGTCACATTCTATGCTTCAAACACTATAAGATTAAAAAATATTGAATTTCATGAATTTTTGACCAAGTTAATGTGGTCAGACATACGAGTTTTTATATTTTTTGAAATTTGTAATAAAAAATTCATAATTAATTATTTACTTAGAAAAAAATTAAAAAACAATATGCATCACATTGAAACATGAGTCATCTATTTATATCTAAAATATTATAAAAAAATATGATCATTTTATTGTGGTTAGGGTGGTTTATATA
>VDFB02070448.1:0-11584 GCA_007258455.2 Sequoia sempervirens
ACAAACATCATGCATTGCACTAGCATCCTACAAAATATTGTCATTTGAAGGCAATTTATAGGCATTTTCCCAGTTGTTAGCTGTCTAGGTCAATGTAAACTGTTTGAGATAATTCCAAATGGCTCATCAACCTCTTCATCTTCCCTCTTCTCCTTTCTAATGTAATTTTCCATTTTGACAACTCTCTCTCTATCTTGATTCTCTTGGCTCTCACAAAACTCTTGATCTCTCCTAAAAATCTCCTACAATATATTGCCCAATATTTCTTTCTCTTTGATTCCTCAAGTCTTTTCAAGTGATATTATTTATTTTCTCTCTCATTTACATTACAACATTTCTTCTCTTGTACCCCCAAACACCTTGGGATTATCATATCCTATCTCTTTCATTTTAGTTTCACTATTGTACATTGAAAACTTTGACTATTATCAGACACACTTGGGATAGGAGTATTTACACATACTCTTTTTATCCATCTATCTTGGCTATCCATAGAGATAAAAATAACAAAATGATGGTTTGATTGAGGCAAGCCCCTAAACAACCCCCAAAAAAAATCTTCTTGTTTTTTATAAATATTTTGAGAGTACTCAATTGTATGGAGCTTTGTAAGTGCTTTCTTATTTTTTAATTTGTTTATATTTTTTATTTAAATAATTTAAATCTTAGTTTTTACTTCTTTTTGTATAATATTTGTTGGTGTTTTCTAATTTCTAGGTTTCATAGGTGAGGTGAACAACTAAGTCATATATTTCATGCTTTATGGGCACTTTATGCTTGTGGTTCATATGGAAAATAGTGCTACACAGAGATTTTTGTACTATACATTGGATTAATTTCTAGTGACTTTCTCCTTTCAACCCAAAGTTCCTCATTGCTTGTATTTTTCATTTTCATAGTTAAACTTTATAGTTATCTTAGAACTATTTTCATATATTTTCACTAGTCCATTTCCTTTAACCATCTTAGTTTATATTATCCTTTCATTTAAGGACCATATTAATATAAAAATATAATTAGTACAAGCTTAAGGTAAGCTTAAATTACTAATTCATCTAAATGTAATTAGTGAATTTTACTCTCAACGAACTTAGCTTCCTTTTCCAAGAGTCAAATTTCCTACATTACAAACATCAAATTGATTCTAAAACATAATGAAAAATTCAAGGGTATATAATTTTTATTATTACAATACCTTTCTTTTTCTTGAAAGCTTACTGCTTGAAATGACCACTAAGATGACTGTAATAATAATAAATATTTCCTTTCTCCTACTCACCATTATCCGCCATATTTAATCTCCTTACTATTAATAATTTTTATCCTCAAACTTAGAGGTAAGAAATTATTGATTTGGCTTCATCATGTGTATTAAGCATTGCTTAATGTTGCAACAATATACCCTCCATAGCATTAAATTTCAAGGTTACTAATTTTCCACTCCATGTGTGCATAGTCTCAAAATTCTCAATGATACCTTTACCAACAATAGTCTCATCTACATTAGTAAGAAAATTTAGCATACCCTTAAGATTTGGGAGATGATTTTCTCATGTGTTTATTATCTAGATTATACATAATATTTTTGGGAATTTGTTCGAGCTCACATCTTTCTTTTTATCTAACATTGTTACGACTGTGTCCCAAGTTGTCTTCGATGTAGTTGTATTGTGCATGTTTTCTATTGGTGGCATCGTATTTTCTATTGATGTTCCACCATGTTTTTTTATCAATGTGCCACCAATAGAAAATAATTCTTATCATGATTGCTTATCAAATTCTTCTTGTAGACAAGAATCTACAGGATGTCTTGTTGTAGTTCTATCAATGATGCGCATGAGAACTCTAACAAAAGAAAAAAAGTCATCCAATGATAACATTTCTCAAAGTTGTTAGTATCAATCAACTTTATGGAGATGGCACTCAATATATTGTTTTTCCATTCTAAAAATAATAATTCTACATTGATTGCTAGGCCACCAAAAATTATTCATAGTTTTATATTATATATTAAGATAAATCCTTAATAATAATCTTTGCACAATCTCCCATTTAATTTAATATGGTGAAGACTTAGTTTTAACAAGAAAGCATTATTTTAAGACGTATCTATTAATATATTTAATTCACAAGAATTTTATTTCTTTTTTGGCTCTTTAATTTATACTTATTAATGCCAAATATTTATACTTTAAATTGACCTCTCTTTATTGAAAATAACAAATTCATTGAGCTCTCATACACAAAAAGGGTAGATGGAGAATAAAAAGAAGATGAAATAGGTGTGGAAAGGCGGTTGCAAAGGCTTCTACAAGTGGTGGTGGGGGAGGAAAATCCCTCCCTCCCAAAGGTGTGTGCATTCGTAGGTTCTCACACATCCTTTAATTGTGCTCATTAATTACCTTCCTTAATCCAGTTGATTTGCATGTTTGTTTTTGGTGTGCTTTAATTGCTTCTCATGACCTATAAATTTTTTGGGCTCTTGATAGGGGAGAGGGGTCCATAGTGGAGCACCCTAACTTTGTGTTTCTCAAAATCCTATGTGGAAATTTTAAATCAATCTCAATTCTATACAATAGCTTATGTGGCAACTCATGTGCTAGAACTATATTTCGTTTTAGAGCCACATCATCAAATATGATGCCACATCAATATGCTTTTTGTTCAGGTATCCAAAAAGGCCCAAAAAAAAAGTGAGACTCATAGTGGTGCGCTAAGTCATGTTTTATTGGTGCACTGATGTGGTATCACATGATTCACATCACTTTGCATAATTTTATGGATAAAAAGTGTTTTGCAATTGGATATTAAAGTTCTCCACTATGGGGTCCATTGAGGACTACTTCTATCTCCACTATTGGACCCTACTGAACATTATGGGCCCCTCTCCCCTACCACTAGGGAATTTATGAGTGAGGGGGCAGGTGCCCCTAATGCCCCTACAAATGGGGAAATTAGTGAGAAAGTCTCTCAAAAGGAAATTAAGAATTTAAGGGATATTGTAGCAGAGAAGAAACCTGCAATTTCAGATAGTACCAAATTTTTGGTTGTGCCTATGAGCGTGGAACACTACCTCGAGTCCAATGGGGTAGAACAAGGTATGCACTCATTTGAGAACCCTACAATTTTAACACTCACTCATAATCTAAAATGAAAGAGGCTATTAGTAATGAAAAGGCTGGGTTAAAACATGTTGCCATTTTTTTGGTTGCACTAAATAATTCTAAGATCCCATATAGGAAATTACTAGATGGTGCTTCTCAAATGTATGGGAAAATAAGTTTGATATTTATTAAATTTATGTAGGATGATTCAACGTGGCTTGTTCATTGTGTTCCTAAAAGATCACACTATGCAAGAAAAAACCCTATTGAAACCCTATTGGAATATTAGAGGGTGCATCTTTTGGGCCATTTCTTGGTCCTTTGAAGCCATTACAGAGGGGGTTTTAGAATTTTTGCACTCTAGGTGGGTGGTAGTTAGGAATGTACCCCTTGAATATTAGCCACTTCTTCCAACATGGATGCTTAGGCCTTGGTATCTTTAAACACTGGTGTTGGAATCCTAGATAGCGTTGAAATTAATGATGGAAATGAATATTATGGATGCTCTCTCAAAATTTTAGGGGGTATTAGCACTTGATATTTATGCAAAAAAGAGGGAGACATCCAAAAAACTTGCCCCATTATTCATAAAAGACCAAACAAACCTAGATCCAAGCCAAGAATGGTTAAAAATTTAGGCAAGAAAGCCAAATGGGAAAATTATCATGGCCAATGATAAGCATTTTTTGGCTACTAAGGAAACTCTACCCTCCTAAGAAGGAAGTGTTTGAGATCCTAATCTTGAATTTATTCATGATGATTTAAATAGTGTGAATGAGAAATATAATCCCTTCTGTAGGGTATGTGTGAGATCATCATGGAAAAAACACGGCCTTGAGTGGCAATAAAATTCAGAAAAATTAAAGTTAGGCAACTTGACATAAAAATTTGAATAATTTATCTATATTATTTCAAAAATATGTAAGAATAGAATCTATAGGAAATTGAATGTAGTTTCTAAACTACTAGGTTTATTTTAAAAAAAAATCTCTTTGGTGAAAATTTTAAATTTCAATGTAGTAGCACTTAAATTTCAAGAAAAACATAAGAAGTAGGTGTCTGTCTGACCACCCTAACCACAATAAAATGATAATATTTTTTTATAAGATTTTAAATATAAGTAGAGGACTCATGTTTCAATGTGATGCATGTTTTTTTTGTAATTTTTTCCAAGTAAATAATTAATTATGAAATTTTTATTACAAATTTTTAAAAATATAAAAACTCGTATGTCTGATCACCTTAACTTGGTCAAAACTTCATAATTTTTTTTTTTTAATCCTATAGTATACGAAGCATAGAATCTGACACATGTTTTGGATTCAAAAAATGTGATACCATTTGAAAGCTATCATTCTATCAATCAAGACTTTAGTCGTAATTCAAATAAAAAAAGAATAATAATTATTTATTAAATTCAAAGTTAAACATAATTTATATTGGTGGAAAGTTGAGAATCTCCTTTAAAAACCCTTTTTGTTTCATCAATTTTGGGTAAAAAAAGTCGTCAGCCACATACCCTACACATACCCATCATATCGCCACTTTTTGGCCCATCATGATACTGTACATACCCTCTAGAACTGCACAGTGGGGAAGCAATATTGGGGGGACTGAGACAACCCCTAGCCTCTCCCAAGGATAATAGCAAAATTGAGTTAACAAACTCATTCAACATCCTTGTAGAGGAAGAAGATGGCCCAAGGAAGACCTATGGAGAGTCTACAAATGCAGTGGAAAAAGTTACTACACCAACCTCAGAGCCCCCCTCTTCTCCTAGGCCCCCATCTTCAATAGAAGATGTGTTGGTTAAAAAAATAATGCTTAGAAAATTGCAATGGAGAAGATTAGACAAAATCGTTAAAGTAAATAACCAAAAGGAAAACAAAAATAGAGGCATTTAGGCCCCTATGGAATTTGACTTCCATATAAATAGAAACATCTTAAATGTTAGCAACAAAAGGAATCAATAGAGCTTGAATGGGGTAGATTATGCTAATATGGTTGGGAGTAATATGGTTTCCTTCTCGATGAAGGACCTAATCTCCAAAATAGAGGCTAGGCATTAGAAGATTATTATCCTCCAAGGTTCAAGTACTTGAAACTAGATCTCTCTAGAGCTAATGAGGAATGCAAAAAAGAGGTTGATAATCTACCTCAAGAAACTCTTATCCAGGGCTCTTCTGAGATCTTGATGGTTAATAATAAGCTGATAGATACCCAAATTGAGGTGATAGGGGACTTTGAGGATCTCACCCAGGGGAAGGATCCGTGACAAGGCCCTATCAAATTAGCAACTCTACCCTTGGATAGGCCTCTAATATGGAGAAAGCTCTGAATAGGGTAGAAAAAAAAAGATGAAACTTTTACAACCCCAAGTAGTTGTGATAAGAATCAATCCCCTCATAATAATGGGGTCTCTTCCCCTAAAGCAAGGGACATGACTGTTCCCATTATGAATTATGAAATATCCTTAAACATTGTGAGAAATAGTATAGATTATAAACAAAAACTTGGAAAAGTTAAGGATGATAAGAAAACCAAATAATTCCCCAAAACTAGCTCAGAATTAGTAGTGATCTTTGAATTTTTAGATAATGAGAATAGCTCTGATTTGTAACATGACCAAACTCCTAAGCCTCACATTGACCTAGGAAGGCCAAGAAAGAGTAGAAAATTATTATCTATGGGAAAGGGGGGTGTGCAGATAGCCAAGCACAAGAGAAATAAAACAAGTATTAGTAATTTAGATGCCTACATCAAAAATACTAGAAATTGATGAAAGAATGCCAAAGTGCTTTGAGCATATCAAGTGTCAAAAAAGATGAGTCTCCAAACTCTATTGAAAATGAATCTTAGCTACATTTCCTAGAATGTTAGGGGATTTGATTTGCTTGATAGAAAACACATTATTAGAAGGTTTCTTAACCTTGAAAAACAAAATATTTTTTATTCCTTCAGGAGACCAAAGCTACTAGCTTCACACTAGATGCTGATTTAAGATTCATTTAGAATGGCTCCTCATTTTTTACCACTAATCATGAAAGGGGGACCTAGGGGGAGCTTTCATCCTCATCTCCAATATTTGGACCTAGCATATTACAAACCATGGTACCTCCCCTTACAACAGGGTAGTGTGGATTACAATTGAGAAAGGTGAAGACAAATCTAGAATCTACTCTATCTGTGCTTCCAATAAGCATAAGGATAGGATAAGGCTTTGACAATGGCTTATCGACTTTCCTGATATTCCTTGAATTTTGTGGTGGGGGGCAGGATTTCAAAATTATTGAGCACAATGAAGATAAGTGGGGGGATGGACATGGGCTAAAAAGGAAATGAAAGGTATTTTTGGCAAATGTTGAAAGCTAAGCTCAATTTATTTGACCCTCTGGAATGAGGGAAGAAATATAGTAAGGGTATTTTGTATACATGATGCAATGCCCAAAAATGTGGTAAAAGGAACTATTGTAGGTTGGATAGAATTTATACTAATAGGGATTTCTTTAATTTTGTGCCTAACTATGATGGTCACAGAGTGAGTGTATATCCATACACTCTCTCAGACCACCACCCTATAAGAGCAAGAATAACCACCAACAATGGTCGGGCTAAGGAGAACATAAAGAAAGCTAACTTCATTCTCAACACCCGTCTTCTAAAAGACATTGATTGCAAGGAAACCATCATTACTCTTAATAAAATAAACAAATGGATGCTAAAGGACTTGAGTGCCATTGGGAGGTGGGAACATAATGTAATTGAATAGAAAAACTTTTTCAAACCATTGGAAAAAAAAAGCAATGGACAAAAGAAGGGATGAAAATATACTCCAAGAGAAGTTATTTTTAGTAGATTCCAATGTCTAGTTGGATCCAAGGGATAAGAGATTATGTAAAGAGCTAGTCTTAACCAAGAAAAAATTAAGAAAGCTCCAGGCCCATAAAATCTAGGGTATGAAAGTGAGATCCAAGTTAAACTAGAAAAATTATGGTGACAAGGGCATTGAATTCTTCTTTGGGTATATTAAAGAAAAGAGTTTCAAGGAGAAAATTGATCAGATCTAGAATGAGGGTGGCCTCTACACATCTTAAAAATATATACTAAATAAATTCTCCCCATTCTTTAAAAACCTCTTCTCATCTGAAGGTGGGAATGAGGATAGGCACAATGCCAAGGAATATGTCAAGAAAATTATCCCCAAAAAAATCTTAGAGGATGTTGCATGGTTGGTTGATGGAATTTCTAAAGAGGAAATTAAAAAAGACATTCTTTCCATGAAAAATGATAAATCCCTGAGAAGTGATGGATTACCTTTTGAATTCTATAAAACCTTTCCAGATTAGATCTATGATGAATTATTCCAAGTATACTTGGAAGGCCTTAAAAGAGGCTTCTTGGGAAGGATCATTAATAAAGGTATTATAAAGTTGTTACCAAAAGGAGGGGATAAACATTAATAAAAAAATTGAATCCAATCTCTTATTGAATGTGTCATACAAGATACTCACGAAAGTAATTGTCGTTGGTCAATATCCTTCCCAAATTCATAAATAAGACTTAGATCAGTTTCATCAAAAGGAGATACATTTTGGAAAAATTGATTAAACAAGCTGGGAAGCCATGGAGTGGGAAAGATACTCAAAACATAACTCATCCATGCTCCTTAACTTTAAAAAATCTTATGACAAAGTACAGTGGTCCTTTTTAAGGGTAACTCTTGAAGCCTTCAGATTCCCTAATGCTTTCTGCAATATGGTTGACACCCTTTTAAGAGATGCAGTTACTCAGGTAGAGGTGAATGGCTCACTTTTTGAGGAGTTCAATCTTGAGAGATCAATTAGGCAAGGTTGCCCCTTGGCATTGACCCTTTTTGTTATTGCATTAGATGCAGTGCATTATTTATTGAGAGAATCCACTATCTCATCCATGATCACAAGCCTAAAGCTCTCGGATCATAGTGAACTGCTAAACATCCAATTTATATATGGAAATACAATATTTTTGGAGTTGGAAGTAAGCAATATGGAAAGGTTGTTGCAAAAGCTTAATTTCTTCTACAAGGCCTCTGGCACAAAGGTCTCCAATTCTAAATCTATCATCTTGGGCTAGGAAGAATCACCACCTAAGTGGCTTAAGAAATTTGAATTCCAATGGGGACATGGCCCCCACAAATAGGTAAGGTACATAGGGATGCCTTTTGCTTTCAACCCTAATCTAAAAGAAATGTGATTGTAGATTAAATCCAAAATTGAAAAAAAATGATGGGTGGAACAGGCAATACCTGTTATAGCAAGTAGGATCCAAGTTTATCAAAAGGTCCTATCCTCAGATAGCATCAACTTCACTTCTATTTGGTTCTTTAGTAGTTATCAAGTCAATGAGATACAAAAAAAGATAAGGAACTTCCTGTGGTCTGATGGGAAGGGAAAAAGGAAGAAATATGTAGTGAGATGGGAGTGGTGTTGTCTTGATAAGGTGCAAGGGGGGCAAGGCTAAAGGATTTAAGGCTTCATGGCATAACATTAGATATAAAGTGGATAATCAAGGCATTAGTAGGTGAGGAGCCTTGAAAGGTTTTCGTGAGAAGCAACATTTGGTTAGTTGTCCCTAAGCAAGCAAAGGCTTGGAAAATACTACCAATTAGTGATATTCTCATTAATAAACACCCAATGTCCCTTGTAGGTTCTCTAGTCTTCAAAAACCTTTAGAAGGCTTGGGAATTGATAAAAAAAATAACATGGCCTTTAACCAAGGCAAGGTGCCCATTAACAACAAAGTAAAGTGCTAAACCTATAGTTCCATATGGCGGGACTTGGAGTATAATGACAAACCCCTTGCTTTGCTACAGGGGTGTTCAACCAAAAGATGGGCACAAAAAGACATACAAACCTTCAATGGCATTTTGTCCAATGGGCAAGTAAAGACTTGGAATTCACTTTGCAATAAATGCATAATTCCACTCTCCAATTGGAGAACATATTCTACCTTAATTAAGGCCTACAAATTTTTTTAGTTCCCTACAAACACTAAGGATGACATAGATCTAACCCTCGACCTTAGATGGCAAGATGGATATGCACTGCTCATGATTAAAGAAAAATAATTCATAAGACAAGTTTCAGTTAGTTTTGTTTCTATTACTAAGCATGCTAATAAATGTTGGGGGTTACACTTTCTGACAAAGAATGACACAATATATTTAATTCTATTTGGCAGAATATTAAAGAGCCTAAGAAGGCCTACTTTAGATGGCTAGTTCTTCTGCATAAAGTTCCATACAAATTGAATTCTAATGATGTTGACATTTGTAGAATATGTAGAATTTCAAAATCAATTAACCATATTTTATTTGATTGTTTTTATGCAAAGGAAATATAGAAATTATTGTTTAATGATCAAATGGTTTGGAAAAAAAATGGTAATATTAGCTGGAAATATATTCTAATTGGCAATGGATCATAGTTAAACAATGAATGCAAACTGTTTTGAGACTCTTTGTCAACTAAAATACTTTGGCACATTTGGAAGACAAGGAATAAGCCTAAATTCGAGGCGAGTCTTCAGAAAGACTCACTTTTCTCAATATTGTTGTGCAGGTGACCATTACAATGGAAATCTCAATGTCCAAATTTATGTCCAGCTAATTGGGGTTGGAACAGTTTAGGTAAACAAGGAAGAGGTAAAGTATGGTCACACTTGGCACCACAATCACGAAGAGTGTGAAACTTTTCTGAAAGCACTGAGATAATTTCAAAGGATATTCAATTAAGTGGTAGCAGAGAAACCATAAAAGACAAAAGAGGCCCACAGTGCCAGACTCTATGTGAATGAGGGTGAGAATCCTATGATTAAGGAAGTCCAATCCAATGAGATGCTCTTTGAAAGAGAACCAGGATGGAATAATTTTGAAAACTGCAGTAGAGCAGGAACTGTTAAACTCAAATGCTATGCTAGATCCAACCTTCTATATATTATGTTTAGTGCTTGTAGACAGTTCTATACAACCTAATGTATTTTTTTATAGGCAGGACTCTATTATCTGGTGTTATTGTGTATATGCTGTGTAATTATGTATGTGGAAGATAAACTGCAGTAAATAAGCATTTTGTAATTGTTGCACAGCAAACTGATACTCAGATACATCAAATGATCTGAATGGCATATATAATCTATTTTCAAACAATTAGTAATAAAAAAAAATAACAAATTCACTGTCTTTAATTATAGGCTCACATTAATGTTGCTCATTTCAATATTAAATTTATTAGAAAACAAATTCCCACAATCTTGGTATTGGATCCAGATAGGATCTAGACTAGATTGCAGAAATAAAATGCTTAACTTTTACAATGCTTTTACAATGATTATTTCAAGTTAATTAAATCGAAATTAACTTAAGGAAATAACAGAATGAAAGTATTAACAAGGTGATTTAATAGAAAGGAAGGAAATGAGAGACGTAAAAGAGAGAGAAGAAGAGAGTGCAAACAACGCTGATAACTGAAGTTCGCCACGGTGCGACTACGCCTCCCAGTCCACCTCAAATAGAGAGACCGATCCCATTAACTCCAAAATCAATTACAATAGCAATTCACCATTCTTCGGGCAATCTCGCAGCTTAACGATGTTTTGAAATGCAGCAACGATTTGAAAACCCTTCAACAAGATTCCTTCAATAATTTCAAAGATCGTGACTCTCATCACCAAAACCCTTGATTACAATCCACCTCCTCAAGTCCCCTTTTATACATAAAATTTTCTCAATTTGGCCCTTAACCAATTGATTTGAAAATATTTTCCAAATCCACCTTATCTCTCCAAAATACATAAAAATCTTTCATATTTTTGCATAATATCTTGTAAATAACCACCTTATATCCTATCTCCCTTATTAGGATTATTAAATAATCCTAATTAACCCCTTCTACTTATTTCTTTCGGGCTTTTGTTTGTTTGTTTTATTTAAAATTTAGTTCATAGCCATTTGAAGGCTATTAGTTAGGTGATTTACAATAGAAATAGGCTTTTTTTGTTAAAGCCTCGGGCTGGATTATACAATAAAATAAAACAAACACATTATATATCCAAACGGCATCGGTGGTGTGTTGGCCCGTTATGATTTTGGTGGGCCGGCGGTTGGGGGTTCAACCCCCGCCGCTGGCTTTTAATAGCCATTGCCAGATTTTAAATCAACAAAACTAACCCGTTTCCTTATATAGATGAGCGTCAGTATTTTGGTGGAACGGTCGGCCAGAAACTTCGCTGGTGGATGGTTGCGGTTTCAAATCCCGTGCAGCCAAACCAAAACTTTTGCTAACAAAATAACCAACGCCGACAGAGAAGAGAGACCACGTGCCGCACCAGGAGGGTGCCACGTGGCAATATTTAATTCGCCAACAACGCTGATGTGTCCGCTGACTCACTGATGACATGGATGCCGAGTAGGATGCTGACTGTGCACAGAGAGCTGACGTGGC
>VDFB02070449.1:0-10166 GCA_007258455.2 Sequoia sempervirens
GAAACATGAGGTTACTATTTATAGTAAACCACCTTCAGAAACATGCTAAAAATAGCAGGGTGATTAAAACTGGCAGTGTCGACAGGATAACAAGGTTATGAGGATGCAGTACGCAAAATTTCAAGCCATTCCGAGCTTCAGAGACGCGAATTCAGAGGACTTACTATAAATAGCAGGGCATGAGAAGCTGGCGAAGACGAGAAAAATAGCTAAGTCTGGAACTTCATCCTTCACTTCCTTGAAAATGCGCCCATCTCAGCTGGAGGTCATGAAATTTCTCTAAGTGTTGAAGTTCGTCCTGTTCAGGGGGCAAAATGCGCCCAAGATGAAAAAAGTCAAAGAGAAGTCAAAGTTTTCTATCCTGCTCATGCCTTGAAATGCGCCCAAAGGAGAATGGAGAGAGTTTAAAAAAATTCTAAGGCACAAGCTCGTCCTGCTCTCATGTCAAAATGCGCCCACATGCAAAGTAGTGGCATACAAAAATTTCTAAGTATGAGAAAATATCCTCCTCCACTGCCAGAATGCGCCCAAAAGAAGAGGAAAAGTCAACAAGTCAAAACGTTTTCATCCTCCTCAAGGCAAGAAATGCGCCCACTCACAAGAAAGTCAATGAAAGTCAAAAGTTTTTATCCTTCATCAAGTATCAAATGCGCCCAACTCAAGATGTTCAAGCATGAAAAATATTCTAAGTATATGTTTCATCTTGCACATAGGTAAAAATGCGCCCTCACAAGCAAAAGGATAGAAAATGTTCTAAGTAATGAAGATTATCCACCTCATGCCTCCATTTGCGCCCATGTCCAGCAGGAAAGTCAAAGAGTCAAAGGAGTTCCATCCTCCACTATAGGCAAAATGCGCCCATCCTCCTTCATGCATGAAATGCGCCCAAATAATGGCAAGTAAAGACAAAAACAAAGAGGGAATATTCCAAAAGAGGTGGCGTTGCAGATTTTCATCCTCCTAGACAGACAAAATGCGCCCAGCTGAGGAGAGGTCAAAGCAGTCAACGTTTTTAATCCAGCTACCTAGGCAAAATGCGCCCAAAAGAGGGCATGTGAGGACAAAACGTGGGAGGTGAAGGGTCACTTGAGGTGGCGCTTGAAGTTAGTCCTCCACTACATGCCAAATGCGCTCAAGCATGTGTAATGTGGTGAGTGGGAATTTGAATATGTTAGGCACGCTGAATATTCTTCACACATGATATGCGCCCAAGGTGGAATTGAAGGGTAAATGTGTTGGGCGTGGAAATTTAAATGCTCTTCAAGGGTGATGAATAAAATACAAGGTGGAGAAAAGCAAAATTGCTAAGTGGTGAAGTGATGGGTGGTAAGGCGTTGGGAATGTTAAGGGTTGATAATTTTTTTTTTCCCAAGGCGTTGGAGCTTCAAGAGAAGATATTTTCAAAGTGTGAAATAAAATGTGGATGATGAATAGAACAAAGTTGCTAGGCGTGTGAGGTGGTGATGATAAGTGTTGGGCATGGTTTTTAATTTTTTTTCCTCAAAATGTGCTATGCGCCCAAGGTGGAATATAAGATGAGGTGGTGAGAATTTCTTCTGAGGCGTTGGGACTTCAAATAAATATTTTTCAAGTGCGAAGCGGCAAAATTTCCAGAATGATTCAAAAAAATTTCTAAGGCACAAGTATTTTCTTTCTTAGAAAATATGCCTAGAGCTTTGAGGTGGTGGAATTTTCCTTGAAGCACAGATGAGCCGCCAGAGATGAAGTCAGTGAACGTCAGCTCCACAAGATTGATAAAAATTTTCCAAGTCAGAGCAAAATTCTCAGAGGGGATCGAAGAACGAGAACAAAATTGTTGAAAGAATATTTTCTAAGGTTCAAAATTCAAGAAAATTAAATGAACCCGTTCGTTGGGTACCCATGGATTCGAAGCATTCCGGAGAAAATTTTCTTCTGGGTATCGAAGATTGCCGATGAGGAGTTGATTTTAAGGTCTTCCACAGCTTGTCGAGGATTCTGGGATGAAGATTTTAAGTGGGCACCAGGTTGATGCGAAAAATTTTCTAAGGCAAGGTGAAGAAAATGTGTTTTTAAGGTAAAATCCTCCAGACGATGAATTTGAAAGAAACTGCCTAGGTGAATTTGCTTCAATCCTTCGTGAAGATAGTTTACTTGAGCCAAAAATGAATAAAATCGAGGTTATCAGAGCTCCAGCAGGTGAAATGAATCTCTCAAAGATGATACGCCCTTGAGGAGGATGGATTGAAAATTTGGCTAAGGCATGGGGAATTTGCTAGTAAAGGCGATGAACGCATGAAAATCCCGGTAAGTAAGTTAAGATTTTATTATGAAGTATTCTAACACTCTTCTCCTCGCTTGTTTTGCAGGAGGAATGTCGAGGCCAGAACACGATGACTTGAAGAAAGTGATCCAAGGTGATGTTTCAATCTCGAAGGAAAAAGTTGCAAGAAATTGGCTAAGTGTTAGCTCAAATGACAAAGAAGTTGAAGAACAACGCCAAGAGGGAAGATCAAGGATAGTGTGAACGCATCTACAAACGGAATCTTCTAGAAGGAATGATGGTGGACATTATGGCGCATTTATTACCCCTCTCCTTTGTGGCGGTTTTTAGTGCAAATCTTGTTTAGGGCTGAGGTGGCACAATTTTTTCCACTCTATTGATTGTAACCCTAGCCGTCTTTTGGGACTTGGCTAGCTATATAAAGGGGGAGTCCCCCTCATTTGTAATTCATTAGATTAGAAGCAGAGCTTAGAGGAGTAGAGAGAAGTTGATAGAATAGAAAGTAAAGTAGTGTAGATTGAAAAGGAAGGAAAGTCTTCCCTTTGGATACTTTGTAAGAAGTTGTCATGTATGCATTCATAATAAAAGAATTTTTCATTGATGGTGAATCCTTCTTTGTTGTGAATAGTTGTTGAGGCTTCTTCGTCCTTCCAATTCACGTAGCATCTTTCAAGTAGCTTAAAGTAAAATAGTTTTCATTATCATGCAAGTAGATGTTAGTCGTGGACTTGTGGTGTTAATTGAGACTACTTCATTTCATCCATACCACTAGCGGCTTGCTGACGGTAAGTTTGCCTTGTGTGGTCAACTGGAAAACTTTACAAACTTAACTTCAATTGTGATTCATGTGTTCGTATGCGTCGTTCTGATGGTGCTTACATGCTGAGTTATAATTTGAAAACCTCTTGTCACTCCCTTGAAGATTGCACCGACTTTGTGTAAGTTGTCCAACGTGAGGCGGAGCAGAGTCTGGTCGAAGTCTGTCAAGATTGATCCCACGTCCCGTCCTTAGATAGAAGATAAACTCCTTAGGCCCTACACTCTTTTAAAATTCAGTTCATTTCTGGTTAGAATTAGGAAACTCGTGCTCATTTGCCAAATCATTCAGATCACACGTAAAGCCCTTAGTTTACTGTCTGTTGTCAGCTAACGAACAATTGTGTAAGTCCCCTTGAAAATACCAGCAATATCACATCGAGCCAAACTAAGCCTATTCGCACTTAAGGAACCTTGGAGTTGAAAGCATGATCTTACTCGCAATCTTAGCATGCTGAATACTTTGTTCAAGAGAGGATAGAGCGTCGGTTGGAGACTTTATTACGGTTGGTGCGGTCTCAAAACGTCCAACAAAACCCTAATCATCTTGCATGCATATCAAGCGATCTCCATTTGTTCGTTTACATTGCATTGCGATCAGCTCCGTGATTACGGAGTCTTTGAAGCGGCTGTCGGGATGCACCTGCTAAAAATAGTAAGTTCCCAGATGAGTGGCCAAATCCGTTTGCATGTCACATCACTGCGTAGCTCTCGAAAAACCCACAAGGAATATGCCGACATGCAAAGGAAACCCTGACATGCAAACCCTAAAAATAGCCTCTTTAGGCTGAACTCCGAAAGTTGTTATCTCGCTTTGCATGTTACACCATCGCGAATGTCTCAGAAAACGCAGAAGGAATATGCAGACATGCGTTGAAAAACTCTTCGTTTAAGCCTTGAAATGTGCTTCGGAAGCTGAACTGCTAAAAATAGTAAGTTCTCGGTTTCGGCTCAAATTTTGCACGCGAGCAGCTTGATGTGTTCTGAATGCGGCGTGACTGTCGGAATTTCAAAAATGTTGATGGAATGCCCAGAATTGCATACTTACTAAAAATAGTAAGTACTTTAGAATCTGACGAAACTTCAGTGGAAGCATGCGGGAAGCACACTGATATCAATGTTAAGCTCTATTTTCAATTTATTCACCTCATTTGACCACAAATTGGCTGGAAAGATGGAAACCCTAATTTTGAGACTTGGCCAAATTTCACTTTTAAATTCAATGACGGGCACGTCCCCTTGAAAGCAGACCATGGAAAAGAGACAGAGAGAGAGAGAGAGAAAAACCAAAGCCAAAAGACCAGAATGGAGCAAAAATTAGGGGTCCCCATTTGCAATGGGGCGATGTGTGAAAAGGTCACAACATCTCACACCAAGATGAAAGAATCCCTCAATGCCAACAAACAAAAAAAACCCTAACACTTCGCATTAATCTCCAATGTAGGTAGGGTTTGAATTTTTCTAAAGGCAAAAAGGTTGACTCTTCTTTCTCTTGGTGGTGTGGAGACTTAGCATAAAATAGTTATTTTTTAAAATATTCATTTTCCTCTTTTTACAATGCTTGGCACCTAAGAACCTAAAAAAATTGACAAATATTTAATTTTATAAAATTTTCTAAATAAATTTTTGAGGAAAAATTATATTAATGTAATAAAATATCAACAATAGCAAAGTACATCAACTAGAATGATTTACAAACCTCTTAGATTGATTTGGGATCTTGGAGCCACATTGATTATTTAGAATTGAACAGTTGTTTGAGACTTGCAATTGCTTGAGGGAATACAATTGTAGGGAGGAAGGACTATAATGTCCTCATTTTAAGCTATATTGATTTGTGAACAATTAGCTAGTTTCCAAGTTCTATCAAAGGCTAATTGGTGTGCTAGGGAGAACACCAAACTTCTTGGAGTGCTCAAGGTTGGTTAAAAAGTGACTATGGTTCTTGGAAGCGAGCTCAATTGGCCTTGGGGAGTCTTGTGATGCTTTGAGAATTGATTTTTGACCTTTTGAGAACTCTCCAAACTTCGTGGTGTAGGCTATTTTTAGTAAGTCACCCAGTCGCTTCGGTTCATCATCCTATGATTCCAATACTATTGTAGAATAATTGGAATTGCATAGTCTTGTCATTTGGATACTTTCTGCAACTTGGGTAGGCTATTGAGTTATTATTTAATTAATTCACTTAAGTTGTATGCTAAGTTACCGGTTCGGTTTCGGGTTTGGGTTCGGGTTCGGGTTCGAGGGTTCGGGCAAAAAATTTTTTGGGTTTGGGTTTGTTAATACAGAAACACATAAAAATCAGAAATATATACATATTTGCAGCAATAATTAAGTTCAAAATACACCACCATATTAATTGTCAAATAACATAGCAAAAATACACCACCACTTTCGTAGTCAAATATTAAAATATTAGTGAAACTCAAATGTCATGATATAAATTAAAGTTCAACTATAAAAATGTCAAGTGTTTACAATCAGCCATTGTTGATCATTGATCAATCATATGGGTCATCAAAAAAATCCTCATCAACATCCATATTAGATGCTACATTTTGTGTAGAACCACAAATAGCGTCAGTGGCATTTGCACAAGCACTACCACTAGCATTGGCACTAGCACTCTCATGCTCAGTAGCTGCCTTAGGCTCATAGTCATCATCAATATCAAGTGTAACTATGTGACTTGTGGAAGCATCCAAGTCAAGACGCTCTGGCTCAATATCCCACCTTCCTTGACACTCCTTTGTAGGAACTTTCTTTGTGTGTAATGAGGCGCAAATTTGAATGCACATACACCAAGTCCTCTACCTTTTTTGAATGTAGCCTATTGCGCTTTATTGAGTGGATGGAGTATGTGCTCCAATTCCTCTTAGAAGAAGATGAACTAGCAACCTATTAAAACCAAATTAAATAGTTAACTTAAGAGTTGCAAAATTTAACTAAATAAAATATAAATTAAAATTAAAATTACAAAATATAAAACTTAAATTTAAAAGATAAAAGATTTTGACTCTAAAACTTACTTGGGATAAAAAATTTATTGCAAGAGGTTGAAGGTGCGTGTATTCTTGGCCATGGATGTACCACCAACTATGAGCATCCACCCTATACTTGTCTCGAAGAGCATCAAGACCACAATCATTGGAGCATGCAAAACCCATTAACTCAGCCCTCACTAGATCACGTTGGTCATGATCACTGAAGAGTCTACAAAGTGCTGCCTTGTACTTGTGAGCCACTTCAACATCTCTATATGGAGAAACTCTTGATGAAACAAAAAGTATCTCAACACTATAATATTTGGGACTCAATGCAAAAGCGAGAAGATGCAACAAAGTGGTCATTTTGTTCCATCTCTCTAAAATGATTTGATGTAGCTATTTGAAGAACTTTTCTTCAGGATCTTCGTCTTTTGCATTGATGATGGTTTTCATCTTCTCAATCATTGAGTTGATGCCATCATATTCTTCGCGCAAACAAGGTCTATCCATGTCAATGTAATGGAATTCTCAATATGGGCTTAGTGAAACTGAGGAGATACTCAACACGATCCCACCAACTATCATCTAGGACCATTTTCTTAACCTTATTTTCCTTTTTAGTGCTAGATTGCCTCCATACAAACCAATTAGGGCTGATGACCATATTAGAGAGTGCCTCACAAACCTTCATAAGTCATCTCAACACAATTGTGTTGGCGGAAAAACAGATCTCAACAACCTGATTGAAAATCAAAATAAAATATAATTTAAATTTACAAAATTAAGATTTAAAATTAAAAGAAAATTAAAAATATTGAGAATTAACTTACCTTCAATAACTCCAATTTTGAGAATTGTCTAAATATGCCTTGTGTCATATGGTGGTTGGTGACAAACATTTGGATGTTTTCAGCCTCAACATACACCTGTTTGATCCACTCAATTTTGGTTCCAATTTTTTGTAGCATTAGATTGAGGGAGTGGACAGCACAAGGTGTCCAAAAAATGTGTGAATACTTCTCCTCAATCAATAACCCAGCAGCCCTATAATTTTTTGCATTGTTAGTTACAACTTACACAACATTTTGATGGCCCACTTCTTCAATAGCTTGAAAAAGGATGTTTGCAATAAATGGACCATCCTTCACCTGTCCTTCACAATCCATTGCTCTCAAAAAACATTGCCCCTTTGGGGGACACTGCAGTAACATTGATCAATGGGTGATTTTTTGCATCTTTCCATCCATCAAAAACGATGGTCACCCCTATTTCGATCCACGAATCCCTTATGGGTTTGAAAGAGTCTGCTACATATTTCACCTCTTTATCTAATAAGGTGCAACACATCTTCTCAAAACCTAGGCCCTTATACCCCTTTGGAGCCTCATTAATAGATTTCACCATTTTTTGCCAATATGGTGAATGAACAACGTTGAATGCCAATCCATTGGCATAGACACATCTTGCTATGTTTTGATCAACAATCTCTCTTGCCTCATTCTGAAATGAAGTTTCCAACAGTCCCTTAGATCTTTTATTTGTAGAGGGCACGGTTTGCTCTTGAGGGATGGACATAAATGGATGGCTATCTATAGGTGGAAACTGAGAAGGCAGTGTAGGCGGCTTCATCACTCGAGATCCTTTCTTTAACAAAGGATGACTTGTTTTAAGATTGAATGCTTTTTGGTTTGCTTTTTGTTGATCAGCAATATATCCCAATACTATATCATCTAGAATGCCTTGTTTATTTTCACCTGGACAAGCTTTGATGCCTAGTCCAGGGATCCTGCACAAGTGCCCTTTCACTTGACTATATGAGCTCGAATATTTAACATGACAATGTCTACAAATCCAAACATATGCTCCACCACCTAGAACTTGTTGAACCATTTCAACATATTTCTAAAGGGGAGAGTTTAGGTCTGTTTTGAAACGAGATTGGTTTGAGCTTGAGGAGGTAGAATCAGATGCCATTGTAATACCTAAGGCACAACGCATTGAAATTTTGGTATTGAAACTAAATAACTTAATTCATTTCAAAAAACTGAAAAAATTGAACATGTGTTATAGACACTTAGAAGAATGAAAACAAAACAAAAGAGTTCATTTGTTAAAAAAAATGTAAAAAAAAATCAAAAAATTTCAAAAACCTACCTCTTTTAAAGAAATATTGCTCTATGATCTTCTTGGCAATGAACAGACACTTGCAAGTGCTTAGGAATAGCACAACAACCAACTTCGAACAATCAACGATCAACCTTTAAGTCTATTCAAGCTTGTGCAAGCAAGAGAGAAAGTTCAACAATGGAGGCAAAAAAACTTGTTTCTCATTCACAAATTGTTAAATGAGTATGTTTTTACCTATTTGATGTGTTAGGAGGCAAATATTAGGGTTGGGAGGAATATTTTAGTCTTTCAAAGTCAACAAAAGTCAAAAAAATAATAGAACAATGTTAAAAAAAGTGCAAAAGGCGCGACTTGGGTGTGAAACGTCGCGGGTTCTGTCCGAGTTCAAACCTGGTTTGACAGGATCTAACCCATAGGTTGTGACGACCCGTTCCTTTGGTAAAGTAAATTTCCATATTTTACATCCTACAAGTATGTAAACGTGTTAACATGACATTGCAATAAATTTTTTCCTTTTCTTTATTGACAATACATGGACAAGATGCCATATCAAATTACAATAAAGATTCCATTTCAATATAATAACTTCACAAGTACATGAAACAAGAATACATACCTTAACAAACATAGCTCCAATGAGCTTTAGAACAAATAGTAGTAAGAAGGTCCAGGAGTCCGTCCTTTCAAATCTTGGTACATCGGCCGCTTGTTGTGGAGGAGAAACATCACTCAGGGGCTTTCCTGCCAACCACGGACTTATAATGCAGTCCCCCACACACCTATCGTTAGATAGATGGCCCTCCCTTCGAAGAAGAGATTGGTAGGGTATCCTTTAACAATTACCAACTGAGCACAGTGTTGTGTTCCTACATAACTAGGTCCTGTGCAGATAGCATCTCTTGAACTAGTATGTACTTCGGGATCACAATGAACTGACAGTGTAGTCTCAACTATCTCACACCTTAGTGGATGTTGTACATTTCACTACTTTGGCCAAAGTATTCTCATTCAGTACTTCGAATGAAGGTCATCTATCATAAACACTACTCAGGGCCGATTTGCATTAAGGCTTTTTTACACTACGCGTAGGTTGGTCTATTCAGGGTAGTTTGTACCCTAGACATCGTACATTAAGCTAACTACTACAAAGGACAGCTTAACAAGTACTCACAATCATCTCTCCTAAACTGGACAACTTATCCTAGGAGTTTCATTAACTTGACTAAGTTAATCTACTAACTTGTTGTGATCGGTACCTTATTAAACACCCTCATTTCTTCCCTAGTATTTAATAGCTACTTGAAAACATACACTCCTTATATGGAGTTCATAGCAATTCACTCCTTAATGCATCTATGATCCTAGTGTAATTCGTACACTAATGCAAGCAGGGGCAAACAGCGGTAAAAATACCATTCTTTAAATCACAAACTACTCTTTCCTTAAGGAACTAAAAGCAATTCCTAATCTTTGCATAATCAGTAGTTATTCTTTCAGACATTCGTTCTAAAGTATGAAGAATAGAACTAATTACAACTTCCTATCCTTGTACATTCAGAAGATATGATTTTAGACTTTTATTTAGAAACTTGTTCTAAAGTATGAAAGAAGAATAGCATGCATAATTAAATTCAGAATTACATTTAGAAATTCGTTCAAAAATATGAAGAAGATTAGCATGCCTGGTATATGCTTTTCCACAAATGGTGATCTAGATTGAGTCTGCAGCACTTTAGCCTCGAGCAAAGACCTCCAGCCAAATCTCTTACTGACAATGTACTCTTATACACAGCTGAAAGACAATCTCAACCCTTCACTGTTGGACTCAAAAATGGTGAATGACAGATATGATTCTCTGTCAATGTAAATTATGCTCTTAGAATATGATGAATGCTCTCACAGCAAAAATAGAACTCTCCCTCACAGCTAAAGAAGAATACTCAAAAAATACTTTGAAACCTTTAAAATATGAG